>JAWNKX010000652.1:0-64473 GCA_035041755.1 Cacoxenus indagator
GCACCTCATTTGTTGTACTTAAAATTGTCCAGCTACCTGGATAGATTCCACTCATGGGTCAGGCACTGGAATATAGCCATAAACTCTGAGAAATCAACTCACTGCACCTTCACATTAAGGCAAGGCGTCTGTCCGGTTGTGACTTACAACACAAGCATCATTCCGCAAATGGAGCAAATCCGGTATCTCGGTCTGATCCTGGATAAGCGTCTTACCTGGCGTGCACACATTAAGGTAGTTACAGCGCGCTACTACCAAAAGCTCAAGAAACTGGAGTGGCTTCTCCGCCCATCGAATAAGTTATCTTCAACTAATAAAAGGCTCATCTATTTGCAAGTAGTGGCACCTGCTTGTCGCTACGCCATACAAATTTGGGGCACTACTGCTGCCTACAACATCAAAGGGGTGCAGGCGTGTCAGAAGAAAGCTCTCAGAAGATTTAGGGGCGCCCCTTGGTACGTCCGCAACACCGCGCTGCACAGGGATCTTGCCGTGCCAAGTGTTATGGAGGTGATTAATACTCACAGCTGCCGCTATCACTACAGACTTTTATCGCACACAAATCCGCTGGCGTCCTCCCTCACCCGTATCAAAACAAGGCGTAGACTGAAGAGGCTACACACGCATGATCGCACCGTAAGAAGGAATCAGCCTTCTATGTCATTGCCTTTTCGGCGCAATTTGCATAATTTTTAATTTAGTATGTCTAATTTTTTTCACGTCATAATTTTTTTCTTTTAATCCTACATATTTGTTATGCAGTTTACTGCGATAAATAAAAATAAAAAAAAATATATATATATATATATTATACATTGTTTAATATGATTAATATGATATAAGACTAAAATTACTTTAATATTTAATATTATAAATATCGTCATCCGTCGTTGGGCGTCAGTTCTCTTATAGCGCTCTTCGTACATTGTGTCCGTTAACATCTCTGAGTGTCCTCATCACCGTCGTTGAGCGTCTTTTTCTCTAACTTCGCCGTCGTAACTGATACCCATTCACTCTCGCTTCGCCGTCGGTAGTCCTACTCGCTCGTTCTCAAATCGCCGTCGTCAAAGAGTATGCATTCATATAGAGGTTCCGTTTCGCCCTTCAAAAAGGGCGTGAGTGACTTGTCAGGCACGATTACAATCGGACACTGATTCCGTACATCAACAGAATTGTTGGCTGTTGAACTTATGCAGCGTAACATATTGCTGTTGGTTTTCTTGGGTTTGCAAATGGACGGTCGTCGAATTGCCGTAAAAGGGGAAAATATTCAATGATAAGTAAATTACAAAAACACAAGAAAGACGTAATAAAAACAAAAATCAGAGACAGTCTTCTTTCTTTGATTTTTTTAAAGTTCTTTATTTGCAAGGTGGTCGAGATTATTGAGCAAATTGTGTGAGGTTTTTTTAATTCTACACTAGAAATGAAATCGAGCCCATATCAGTATAGCTGCCTTGTATTTCGCCTATATTCATTTATAAATGAAAATACCAGGCGACCAGCAAAAAAAAAAGAAGGCATGATCGTAAAACAAAATCATACAAAAATATCCTGGGTGATACACACAATAAGAAACCAATACAACCTTATACACGCACTATACCTATGATAATAGCAGCCAAATAACAGATTCTAATAGCGCTTGACATTTGGAAAATGTCTAAAAAATTTAAGGGAGAAATGTAAGCTCTATATGAATAAGTTCTCTCTGCTCATGATCATGGCCAACTCTGCTTAAACCCATCGAAAACATTAGCAATGAATGTGTAAGCTTACTTCAGGAGTAATTTGTATATGTACACAATGAAATGAATCCGGTGCCGTGTTTTCAGGTGTGGGGGTATTTATCAGAAATGCATGAGTGGGGGTCAAGTGATAAATAGCAATGGCGTACAGGCGGTAACCACAAGGAAAATAGGTCACCCTTTCTAGTGGGGTTCGGTGGGACATAGTACTTGTGCGCCCATAAAATCGGGCATGTTGCTAAACCTTAACTTGTTTCATTTTTATATTTCTTTAATTATTGGGTCATACAAAAAGTCTAAACAATCATTCTATTCAAAATCAATTTCAATCAAGTACATATTGGCCATTATTATCTATAACGTTTTGCCATTTTCCGGGTAGCTTTATAATTCCATCGGTGTAGAATTTCTATGGTTTATCAGCGAAAAACTTGGCCACATGAGACCGAAACAAATGGCCTGTAATGATTCGCTCCGAAAATGGTTTAATTTCTTTACGTTTCAGCGGCATTTCACTGATGGATATTCGGTCAATTAAATGTGTTTGCGCTAATTTATGTGGCACGCAAACATCGAACACTTTGAGTAGTCTGCTCTTCCAAACTCTCATATAGTTTATGTTTAGTGCCTCCGCTATCTCCTGACAGCTTCCGTGCTTAAATTAAACTTCTAAGACTGTATCCTATTGACCGTGCGGAAATATAATTGTAATATAATGTTAACCACCAATTACGCTTACATGAGTCAACCTTTTACTAAGTTGTTATGCCTTTTCTCTTTTAGTTGTTAATTAAATTAAACTTATAAGACTCTATCTTATTGACCACGCGGAAGGATAATTGTAATATAATATTAACCACCAATTACACTTATATGAGATAAGTCTTCACTAAGTTGGTGTGTATGTGTTATTTTAGTTGTTTATTAAATTAAACTTTTACGACTGTATCAGTTACAAAATTTCATTGACTTTTTCAGTGACAGGCCGACTAGTGCGAGGTGCATATTTTACATCGAAATTTCCGGAACGGAACCTGGCAAACTACACCTTGGTCCGGCGTTCCCTCACATCATCCTCACCGTAAACTGCAGAAATTTTACGGCATGTTTTTGCAGCGTTTTTCCCTTTTTAATAGTAAAACAGCACTACATAGCGTATTTCTTCAGATATTTCACTCATATTCAAATCAGTATAACTTTTAACACGACAAACGAATTACACTACTGTCCTCACAAAAAATGTAGACTAAAACCTTTCAAACACATGTGCGTTTGAAATAATCAGATTAGTGTTGCCAGATTTATGGACACCAACACCATCTAGGGGGAAAAGCTGCGGAGACTTGTTATATGACTTACTATTATACTCCTTTATTTTTCCATAATTTTTTTTTAAATTTTATGTTTTCACTAGCAGGAACCCGGCACGTTTCTGCCTTCGTGTGCATCATCTTCGGATGTTTCAGTAGCTCTGCGCTCTGTCTAGTGCTGCGATTTTCTTGTCGATCTTCCAGTGTTTGACTTTGTTGAGTTTCTCGTTGTTCCTCTGTTCATGCAGCTCTTGATATTGATGCTCTGTTTCGGTTTCCTGTAAATCGAGATTCACGTTGTTCTTCCGTTTCTAGTCAATTTTTTTTTTCTACATTGACTTAGGCGGTACGCAGTGACCACAACCTGACCGCACATGGGGCAATCCTAAGTGGAATCAAAGTTCACCCAGTTACATAGTAGACTGGGCTCAGCTGGTATGGTCTTTGGTCTTTGGTGGACATGCGATACCAAAGCTAATGTCTACGAACTACGTATTTGGCCAATATAAATTGGAATATAACCCTTAGTAATCCGAGAAGGAACGTTAAGGTTTATGCTACCAAGTTTGTGGGAATTGTTAGAAACATTGATTTTAGGCACACATTCTTCAATGAATTTCAGCACAGTTGCGCTGAAAAACAGCACAGCTACAAATGGATGAAAATGCAATATTGTAGTCATTGAAATCCCCTACGACGATCAAGATGTCAGTGTCATTTACATCATTTGATATTCTAAGTTAATAGAATAAGTAGAATATTTTGTCCGTCTGTCCGTTTTGTACTCATTTCCGTTATTCTAGTTTATCAGTTTGTCCGCTCAATAGTCACGCAGTTCAGTAACTGTAACAACAGTAACTTATGATCATCACATTTGCCTTTGCTTCACCGCTTTCTTGCCTAAGTGTAGTTTTGTATATATAGAGTAAGTTACTCTTTAACACAACTCGGGGTTAAGCACATCGTTCTGCTTCTTAATAACAAAAATGAGAATAAATAGATAAATACAATGTAAAGCACATAGTCCTGATTTAAAATAATAAAATATAAGTAATAAATTAACAATTAAATAACTTAAAATTTATTCAGTTATTAATTCTATTATTTATTAATTAGCGCCCGAGCAGGGATCGCGAAAGGAACACAGTTTTCGAGTGAATCGAAGGGCTAATTCGCTGCCGAAAAAGTGGGTTATAGATTGGCTTCGTAGTAGTGCTAAATTGTAGGTTAGTACAAAACGGGAGGACGTGCTCAAAGCCACTATAACCGGTAGTGAACAATTGAAAGAACTATTAAATATAAATAACTAAATAAAAATAAGAACTAAAATAAATAAAAGTGAAAATCAACAAAAGTGAAAAAACTATTAAATATTAATAATTAAATACAAATCAGAACTAAAATAAATAATACACATTTAAGTTACCAATAAAATATAACATAAAAGTTATTATAAATGACATTTGGAGACTTATAAAAAAAAATTAAATACAAACGAAAAGACAATAACAAAACACAGACAACAAGAAGAAATGAAGTTATAAAAAAAGTGACAATAATTAAATAAAAAGTATTAAGCTGCACGATTTGCCTGTAGCAGCATTGAAACTACACAAACAACAACAATAGCAGAGTAAAAACCGCGAGATCTCACGTAACGAAGAAACAACGACAACAGTTATAAGTGCCAACGACGAACAACAACAACCACATCGAAGCACATGTGGATTAATATAGGACAACACACCACCAATAAGACAATAACTCCGGCGACAGCAACAACAGGGGCAGCATTGCCGAAAATCAACGCCGTATATTGTTACGTTCCAATTCGGTGCGCCTGGGTGCAAATACACCGGCAGGTGTAGGATTTGTATCAGCGTACTTTTCTACTATCAATTCATCAACTTTCGTTTGGCTCATCGCTGCGCCGTCACCGATCTAACACGAAGGCAATAAAGCTAAGCCGAGGCGGTGGTAGAAGAAGCAACCGCAGTGCGTGAATGACCGCACCTCTCACAGACAACACAGCCGCCCATTGTAATTTGGATGAGGCACACGGTTTCAGCGTCTTCGCAACAATTACCAAAAACTCATCCGAAATAGATATTGAAATTATTTTGTGTCAATATTATATAATTCTTTGCCCCACACGCTCTCTCAGCTGTGATCTCGACATTTTAAAAGATTTCATCACATTTACTGTATATTTGACTCGAAGGACATCCAATATTCATTTGCTTATCTAATCCAATTCAACGTATTTAAAAAGAGAATTTACCATTTTTATATTTGAGCTGAGTATCCACATTGAATAAATTTCAAACCCTAAATCCAATTACAAATATAGACACTATCATCAAAAACATAGCCTTCCTCCCATTGACATCATGCCTGCTTTTTCGAACAAAGCTGCTGCTCCGTTGTGGGAGAGATTTTGGGCGCCCTCATCAAGTAACCGTATAAAAAGGAAGCGTAAACCAAGTACGTCCAAACAGACAAGTATTAATAAAGTTAGCAGAAAACAACTTTTGGATTCAAATCGATTCGCACCACTTTGTAGCGATTCTGACGTTTCTGACATGGAGCTTTCTCTTGAAGAAGTGTGTACGAATAAGAGCGAAATACCTTCTCTGGAAACTGTTAACGCCAATGAAACTGCTGCTTCGACCAGTCGGCCTGAGACCACTACTCATACCCCTATTATAAATAATCGAGCTGATTCAAGGATTCATAACAAATCTCCGAAGCCACCACCCCTTTCATTGTCGACATCACAAACATTAACGGTTTTTTAGCCAACCTTGACACTGTGACCGAACACGAATCATACACCTTGAAGACATTTCCTAAAGAGGGTCTGAGAATCCTGCCCTCCACCAGTGATGCCTATCGTAGTATTATACGCCATCTTAAGCTACTGAACATTACGTTCCATTCGTATCAGTTAAAAGATGAAAAGGCATACGGGATTGTTATTCGCGGACCTTACCACTCAACTCTCATCGAGAATATTAAACGAGAACTTGCCGACAAAGGTCATTCTGTACGCAACGTGCACAACCCTAAAGCAGAGCTGATGGTTATCCGCTCAAACTGTTTTTTGTGGACCTTGAGCCCAACGCCAGCAACAAAGTGGCTTATGATATGATGAGGCTTTGCCGTCAAATAGTTGAAATGGAGCCGTCTCATCCGTTCAAAGATGTACCTCAATGCCATCGCTGCCAGGAGTTCTCGCTTACTAAGAGGTACTGTCGCAAACAATTTAAGTGCGTCAAATGTAGCGAAGCTCACGCCACAACTTCTTGCATCAAAACACCTGATGAGCCACCTATGCGCACTTTGCGGCAAGGAGCACACTGTGAATTATAAAGGTTGCATTAAATACAAGGAAGCGATTGCCAGGAGAGTCCCGGCAAGACGACCTGCACCCAGCGCCTCTCAACACAATGAGATATCTGGCCACAATTCTGTGCCTAACAAGATTGTTGACGGGGTGTCGTACGCTGATATATTTAAAAAATCCGTGTATCACCAACCGGCACAACAGAAACTCCTACGTGAGCAGCAGAAGCTACGTCAGCAACAACAAAAATCAGTCCAACTGCCTATTCAAACTCACTCCGAGCCACAACAGTTACTAAGCAAGACATCTCTACCTAAGAGTTGTCAAAAGTCTCATCCGTTATCAAGTCAACGTTAAATCGCATCCCCTCACCCTCTTGGCAATAATGGATCGAATTGTCATCATTATCCCTCGCTCAGCATAGATAATACCCAATCATTCTCATCTCCTTAACAGGTCGTCCAACTGTCGGTTGTGGTCTCCCGCCTGGACAGTCTTAACGAGAAATTTGACCGCCTGATTGAGATGCAGACCATGATGATGTAGATGCTTGCCGCCATATTGTCTAAAAATTGAGCAGACCACACATGAACCTCGCCATATGGAACGCTGACGGCGTCCCTAATCACAGAAATGAGTTAGAAGTGTTCATGGCGGTCAACTTGACTGACGTCATGCTCATTTCCGAAACGCATTTCTGCATTAGAACACACTTTAAAATTCAGGTATATGACATCTATTCAGCTAATCATCTGGATGATAACCGTATACGAGGGGGCGCCGCTTTACTCATCCGGTCATTCCTACGCCACCATCCGCTGGAAACCATTCGGTCTGACTCAATTCAAAGTGTCAATTCATCGCAGCCATTTAATGTCCTCCAGGACCCTAAATATCAGAGCAGCAGTTCGACACCTTCTGTAATCAACTCGGACCTAAATTCTTAGTCGGAGGGGATTGGAACGCCACACACCGACTTTGGGGGTTCAGACTTGCCACCCCAAGAGGCAATCAACTTCACAAGAGTATAATAAACCCTTCCAGAGAGGTTCTCGCCACCGGAGCACCCACCCTTTACCCCTACGATTCTTCAACGACGCAGTAGACTTTGCTGAATACAATGGCATTCATCCAACAGCTCTGGACATTGCGGAGTCTTCTGACCTTAGCTCCGACCACACCCCACTATTTATTAAACTTGGATTGATTCCAGATAGCATCGTATGCCGGTAGACTGCACCTTCCACACGCTAACATAACGGTCTTTCATCAGTGTCTAAACGAAAGGATCAACCTAAATATGGAAATAAATTCGGACAAGGATATAGATGATGCGGTTGACCTGTTTACCAAAAACATTCATGAGTCCGCCGAATTAGCCTATTCATACCGATTCCCTTTTTCACCCAACGCACTTTTTTTTTTTTTTATTTTCCCAAAAGAAGAGTACATTGTCTGTTATAGAAAAATAAATCGACTATTGTACAGATTAATATTTAGGACAACTGGGTGAATTTAAATTTTACAATCAGTTTGTAAAGTCGTGTTCTGACTGGAATTTAACAATACATGTATTTTAACAATAAATAAACAATTAAAGATAACACCAATTAACAATGAGTAAGTAATGTAATGAAGTAATAGATTATGTGAGGTCCACTGGTCTCACCCTTTTGAGCCTACGTGTTAAAAGTTATACTGATTTGAATATGAGTGAAATATCTGAAGAAATACGCTATGTAGTGCTGTTTTACTATTAAAAAGGGAAAAACGCTGCAAAAACATGCCGTAAAATTTCTGCAGTTTACGGTGAGGATGATGTGAGGGAACGCCGGACCAAGGTGTAGTTTGCCAGGTTCCGTTCCGGAAATTTCGATGTAAAATATGCACCTCGCACTAGTCGGCCTGTCACTGAAAAAGTCAATGAAATTTTGTAACTGATACAGTCGTAAAAGTTTAATTTAATAAACAACTAAAATAACACATACATACCAACTTAGTGAAGACTTATCTCTTATAAGTGTA
Source organism: Cacoxenus indagator (assembly GCA_035041755.1). Classification (NCBI taxonomy): domain Eukaryota; kingdom Metazoa; phylum Arthropoda; class Insecta; order Diptera; family Drosophilidae; genus Cacoxenus; species Cacoxenus indagator. Next base: position 8,430 of record JAWNKX010000652.1, read on the forward strand.
ATTGGTGGTTAATATTATATTACAATTATCCTTCCGCGTGGTCAATAAGATACAGTCTTATAAGTTTAATTTAATTAACAACTAAAAGAGAAAAGGCATAACAACTTAGTAAAAGGTTGACTCATGTAAGCGTAATTGGTGGTTAACATTATATTACAATTATATTTCCGCACGGTCAATAGGATACAGTCTTAGAAGTTTAATTTAAGCACGGAAGCTGTCAGGAGATAGCGGAGGCACTAAACATCAACTATATGAGAGTTTGGAAGAGCAGACTACTCAAAGTGTTCGATGTTTGGGTGCCACATGAATTAGCGCAAACACATTTAATTGACCGAATATCCATCAGTGAAATGCTGTTGAAACGTAAAGAAATTAAACCATTTTTGCAGCGAATCATTACAGGCCATTTGTTTCGGTCTCATGTGGCCAAGTTTTTCGCTGATAAACCATAGAAATTCTACACCGATGGAATTATAAAGCTACCCGGAAAATGGCAAAACGTTACAGATAATAATGGCCAATATGTACTTGATTGAAATTGATTTTGAATAGAATGATTGTTTAGACTTTTTGTATGACCCAATAATTAAAGAAATATAAAAATGAAACAAGTTAAGGTTTAGCAACATGCCCGATTTTATGGGCGCACAAGTACTATGTCCCACCGAACCCCACTAGAAAGGGTGACCTATTTTCCTTGTGGTTACCGCCTGTACGCCATTGCTATTTATCACTTGACCCCCACTCATGCATTTCTGATAAATACCCCCACACCTGAAAACACGGCACCGGATTCATTTCATTGTGTACATATACAAATTACTCCTGAAGTAAGCTTACACATTCATTGCTAATGTTTTCGATGGGTTTACGCAGAGTTGGCCATGAACATGAGCAGAGAGAACTTATTCATATAGAGCTTACATTTCTCCCTTAAATTTTTTAGACCATTTTCCAAATGTCAAGCGCTATTAGAATCTGTTATTTGGCTGCTATTATCATAGGTATAGTGCGTGTATAAGGTTGTATTGGTTTCTTATTGTGTGTATCACCCAGGATATTTTTGTATGATTTTGTTTTACGATCATGCCTTCTTTTTTTTTTTGCTGGTCGCCTGGTATTTTCATTTATAAATGAATATAGGCGAAATACAAGGCAGCTATACTGATATGAGCTCGATTTCATTTCTAGTGTAGAATTAAAAACACTTCACACAATTTGCTCAATAATCTCGACCACCTTGCAAATAAAGAACTTTAAAAAAATCAAAGAAAGAAGACTGTCTCTGATTTTTGTTTTTATTACGTCTTTCTTGTGTTTTTGTAATTTACTTATCATTGAATATTTTCCCCTTTTACGGCAATTCGACGACCGTCCATTTGCAAACCCAAGCAAACCAACAGCAATATGTTACGCTGCATAAGTTGAACAGCCAACAATTCTGTTGATGTACAGAATCAGTGTCCGATTCTAATCGTGCCTGACAAGACTCTCCCTCATTTTTTTAAGGGAGAAACGGAACCTCTATATGAATGAATACTCTTTGACGACGGCGATGTTAGAACGAGCGAGTAGGACTACCGACGGCGAAGCGAGAGTGAATGGGTATCAGTTACGACGGCGAAGTTAGAGAAAAAGACGCTCAACGACGGTGATGAGGACACTCAGAGATGTTAACGGACACAATGTACGAAGAGCGCTATAAGAGAACTGACGCCCAACGACGGATGACGATATTTATAATATTAAATATTAAAGTAATTTTAGTCTTATATCATATTAATCATATTAAACAATGTATAATATATATATATATATATTTTTTTTTATTTTTATTTTTATAGATCGCAGTAAACTGCATAACACATTTGTAGGATTAAAAGAAAAAAATTATGACGTGAAAAAAATTAGACATACTAAATTAAAAATGATGCTAATTGCGCCGAAAAGGCAATGACATAGAAGGCTGATTCCTTCTTAGGGGGCGATCATGCGTGTGTAGCCTCTTCAGTCTACGCCTTGTTTTGATACGGGTGAGGGAGGACGCCAGCGGATTTGTGTGCGATAAAAGTCTGTAGTGATAGCGGCAGCTGTGAGTATTAATCACCTCCATAACACTTGGCACGGCAAGATCCCTGTGCAGCGTGGTGTTGCGGACGTACCAAGGGGCGCCCCTAAATCTTCTGAGAGCCTTGTTCTAACACGCCTGCACTCTTCTGATGTTGTAGGCAGCAGTAGTGCTCCAAATTTGTATGGCGTAGCGCCAAGCAGGTGCCACTACTTGCAGATAGATGAGCCTTTTATTAGTTGAAGATAACTTATTCGATGGGCGGAGAAGCCACTCCAGTTTCTTGAGCTGTTGGTAGCAGCTCGCTGTAACTATCTTAATGTGTGCACGCCAGGTAAGACGCTTATCCAGGATCAGACCGAGATAGCGGATTTGCTCCATTTGCGGAATGATGCTTGTGTTGTAAGTCACAACCGGACAGACGCCTTGCCTTAATGTGAAGGTGCAGTGAGTTGATTTCTCAGAGTTTATGACTATATTCCAGCGCCTGACCCATGAGTGGAATCTATCCAGGTAGCTGGACAATTTATCCGCAGCTTCGTTCAAAGAGGCAGAGTTGAATATAACTGCCGTATCGTCCACGTAAGTAGCAATAATCGAATGCTCATCTGTAGTTGTAGGCATATCAGACGTATATAAGGAGTAGAGGACCGGAGCTAAGACACCGGCTCTCATGTGCCTGATGATGAAAATTTTGTCTCTTACCGCCACAGAGAAGGTTCGTCGTTGAAGAAAACTTCGCATTAGTAAAAACTGTTTGCCAGGCAGGAGTAATTTTAATTTATGCAGGAGTCCATCGATCCATACCCTATTGAATGCTTGTTTGACATCTAGGAAGACTGCAGAGGAATACGGTTTCATCTCAAACGCAGTAAGTATGTGATTAACGACTCGATGCAGTTATTCGGGATTGCCATGCTGTGATCTAAATCCAAATAGGTGATCAGGAATGGTTTCTTGAACACCCCGTACTGCCAACAATCTACTCAAAAATATTCTTTCAAAAATTTTGGAAAAAGTTGGAAGCAGGCTAATGGGCCTATATGATGTGACACGGTTCTCCGGAGTACCAGGTTTAGGTATCATGGATATCGTTGCACACTTCCACTGTGTGGGAAAATGGCAGTTCCGCAGCATGCTGTTGAACAGCAACGTCAGAAACAACACTCACTTCCAAGGGAGGGCTTTCACAAACTTGTTATCAATATGGTCATGTCCGGGGCTCTTCTTAGATTTCAGTCTCCGAATTTGAGTCACAACCTCTTCAGGGGTGACATGTTTAGTTGGACTATGGTCTAATGGTTGATGCACTTGGTGGCACGCCATAGATTAAAGCCAGACTTTTTCATTGGATCCGCATTAGCCAACAGAATTTTAAAATGTTTCATCGCAGAGCTTGCATTACATGCCTAAGTTCTCGGGCAGCTCTCCTCGATGCAGCCTTGTCAAATTCATTCCGTGATCTCATATAGCGACGTCGTAGGCTGCGCTTATATCTCACCAACTCCAGAACCTCAGGCTTTAAGAGAGCTTTAGGTGGGTTGGGTTTCATCACAAAGAACCTGGACATTCGGAAATGTAAAATCTTATCACGACTCGAACTCTCGTCAGACCACAACCCTATAGAATTAATATATGACTCGCACGTCACGCCTACACATTCAAACCGACTTCTGTACAACAGCAGAATTAACTGGCATACTTATAAGGAATACATTGACATTAATTTAATGACCGACATCCCTATTAAATCATATGAGGACATCGAGTCAGCGATAGTATTCATGAATGACACCATTATGAAAGCAGTCATACAATCGACACCAAAAAAGAAGCAGCAAAATTGGACATTCTACACACAACGTCAACTACGACGACTAATAAATAAAAAATGTAAACTACGGAAAACCTGGTCAACCACAAGATCTCCTGACACAAAACGACAGTACAACAGGGCAACTAAAGAGGTTAAAAAAATGATTCATGTATTAAAAAACAAACAATTAACATCATATCTCAAGAGCTTAACACCCACGAGTCAAACGGACTACTCTTAATGGAAAGCTACTAAAGGATGGAAAAGTAAAAGTAATCATCAGGCTCCTCAAAAAATGGAAAACGGGTTATGGGCAAGGACGAACTTGGACAAAGCTAACGTATTAGCGGACTATTTCGAAAGGGATTTTACAGAAGTCGCCACCAACTCAGATGATCCACAGCTGAACACAGATATTAGCAGAGGTTCAGAACATATAAAACATGAAAAGACCACCATAGGAGAAATAAGAAAATGCATTAATAATGACATAAAGGAAAAAAAGTCCCCAGGATATGACAAAATAAATGGGAAACTCGTAAGAGAACTACCTGTGAACGCTATAGAATATCTAAGAAACATCTTTAACACTATGTTCAGACTAAACTATTTTCCTAGAGTCTGGAAGTAGCTGAGATTATTGCGATCTCGAAACCAGGCAAAGACGCATCAAAAGCAGAGTCTTATAGAACAATAATCTCAAAAATATTCGAAAAGATATAAAGAAGTAGACTATTGCCACTACTAGGACGCAGACACACCATTCCAAATCACCAATTTGGTTTTCGAAGAAGTCACTCAACGATACAACAAGTGCACAGAGTTACGCACAAAATGCTAATTGACATTGACGATAATAAATTTTGTATTGGACTCTTCTAGGACGTGGAAAAAGCTTTTGACAAGGTATGGCATAAAGGACTCAAATGGAAACTTAACAATATATTCCCTCAAAACATAGCACATCTAATAACATCATATATCGGATGTCATCAAGATACTGCTTAGTTAAATACTCAAGACGCAGATATCTCAACCCTTAGAGAAATAAATTCAGGAGTTCCACAGGGAAATGTGCTCGACCTGAATTACTATACCCTATACACAGCAGACATACCATGTCCCACTCACAATTCGTCGATGATTTCAACTTCCGCCGATGACACAATACTGCTAAGTGCTCACAAAAACATAAATACTGCAACATCCATGTTGCAAGTAGACTTTAATAAAACACTTGACTGGCTTAGAAAGTGTCATATTAAAATAACCAAAAACAAAACAGTAAAAGTTATATACGCTACTAAGACTAGATTCACACCAATCCATATAAATATTGACGGAGACGACGTAACCATTCAAAAAGAAGCCAAGTACTTAGGATTATATATTGACATTAAACTAAACTGGAAACACCATATACAAAAAAAGCGTGACCAAATCAAAATGAAAGTAAGACAACTGCACTGGCTGCTCAAACCAAATACAAACATTTCACTTGAAAACAAGCTCCTAATCTATAAGACAATTATTAAACCAATGTGGACATATGGAGTCGAAATATGGGGAGTTGCCAAAAAATCAAATATAAAGTTAATCCAGAGGCAACAATCAAAAATTATTCGCACCATCACCAAAGCCCAATGGTATATCACCAACACGGACCTTCATCGAGACCTAAGAATTGCGACAGTAGATGAGGAAATAATCAATTTAAGCAGTAAATACCAAACCAAACTTTCCCAGCATTCGAACGATGGTGTGAATACTTTACCATTAGATGAACTAACTCGGCAACGTAGACTAAAAAGGGTGAGACCAGTGGGCCTCACATAACACATTACTTCCAATTAATAATTGTTAATTGGTGTTATCTTTAATTGTTTATTTATTGTTAAAATACATGTATTGTTAAATTCTAGTCACAACACGACTTTACAAACTGATTGTAAAATTGAAATTCACCCACTTGTCCTAAATATTAATTAGTACAATAGTCGATTTATTTTTCTATAATAGACAATGTACTCTTCTTTTGTGAAATAAAAAAAAATAATAATAATACAATTTTTGTTATTAAGAAGCAGAACGATGTGCTTAACCCCGAGTTGTGTTAAAGTGTAACTTACTCTAGATATACGAAACTACGCTAAGGCAAGAAAGCGGTGAAGCAAAGTCAAAATATGATGATCATAAGATACTGTTGTTACAGTTACTGAACTACGTGACTATTGAGCGGACAAACTGATAAACTAGAATAACGGAAATGAGTACAAAACGGACAGACGGACAAAAGAATATCAAATGATGTAAATGACTCTGACATCTTGCTCGTCGTATGGGATTTCAATCTGTTGCCACTATTGACTGGATTAGTTCTAATGACTCCAATGTTGCATTTTCATCCATTTGTAGCGAGTTTGTGGATTTATTGCTGAATCTCTCTCTCCAGCAAATAAACTACATATCTAACGGCATTGATCGTACTCTAGACCTTTACTAATTGCCATAAAAAATGTGTGCTTGTCAGATCCTCTCCGTTGTCAATTCTCACATGTCAATTCCTAAGTCTTTGCCCTTTGCATGCTTCTAATATTGTTTGTGCTAAGCCGACACGACGGTTCAACTTTAAATACACAAATTTCAAATGTCTTGATTCGCTGACTGTTTCCACTGACTGGTCAGTGGAAAGTTCTTTGTCCGCTATTGATGCACAGGTGCTGTTTTTCATCGCAACTGTGCTGAAATTCATTGAAGAATGTGTGCCTAAAATCAATGTTTCTAACAATTCCCACAAATCGTCGTGGTTCTTTAGAAATTTTAATAAATATAAAAAAAGCCCAGAAATCGCTTATTTAAAAAATTTAAACTGTCTGGTTCTATACTTGATTATTCGAATTACTCAGCAGATCTTTTAAAATTTAATCAGGCTCTCTCGTGGTTGCTTGTGCTTAACAGACGTGTTTTGAATCTGCTCCGCATTTGATTAGCATTTGGCAATTAATTTGTCTATTGTCGTTTATCGTTACTAATATTTATTTTCTTTCCGGTGTTAAGTGAATTTATAAGTGAACTTATTTTTGGTGTATGGCTCATTTCACCCCTATAAATTTTGTACTTATCAATGTTTAATTATTTTTGGCAAGTACAACGCTTAAATTTGCCTTTCCTGTGTGTTGAGTTCAATCTCTTTTTTTTTTCCTGCTTTGCTCTCCCTTTAAAATAGTTTTTGTTATTTTAGTCTTATTCTATTTCCTTCTTGCTCTCTATACAGTAGTTATTATTTTTAAATAACTGTATTTCCTCTTTTTTCTCTGGAAAAATATTATTATTCACCTCACTTTTCTCTTTGCAATTCTATCTCTGTCTAGCTGAGAGCCTCAAAATTCGGGCTTATGTCGTTGTGCTTTTTTTTTGCACAGTGTGTTGATAATAACAAATAAATTTTAAAAATAAAAAAAAAATAAATTTTGTTACTACAATTACCTATGCAAAGTAAAATTCAATATTAATCAAGATCCTAAAAAATTATTTTCATTCGTCATTACTAAAAAAAATCAGAGTCATTTCCAACTTGTATGGAATTTATGGGAATTGCAAGTAGCTTTGAAGAGGGGTTAGCAAACCTATTCGCTTAATTTTTCCAAAGTACGTACTCTAATAGTATCTGTAGAAGTGGTTCGCTGTATCCCTATACAATTGATGTTATTTTGTATAATGTTCTACATTTTAGACAATCGCGTGGCGAGTGTAAGTTCAACTGTTTTCTATTATGTTGGTTTATCAACTAATACAATAATTTAAGTTTAGTAAATGCAGTAGCTCACGGCGTAGGGAGAGCGTACAATTTTAGAGAGAGTCTAGAAATTGAAGAGCAGAAGTTGTGTAACATGTGCGAGTACCTTACTTCCAGTGCACAAAAATAAAGCTGTCTCAACATAATGCCCCCTTGAAAGCAGTAGTTTTCAACACGCATAAGTTGAGGCTAAAGATGCATTTTTATATATTGGCCGTCGAATGACACCCTTTAATATTCGCAAGTCGACCACTCTGTCCTTCCCATCCGCTCCTGGAGTTCCTTGAATTACCCTTGCCAGAATCCATTGTTCCGGCGGAATGTTATCTTTATGTACCAGAATAATTTGTCCCACCTGAAAGTGTGATTGCGGACAGCACCACCTTCAGCGTTGTTAAAGTTTGAAGATGTAGTCTCTGGACCATAACTTTCAGAACTGTGGCTTGAGATAAATAACTCCTTGACATCGAGTTAGCTTCGAAGTATTGCGCTTGCCCGTATCTTGTCAGGTGCTGCCTTCAAACTATCGATAATTACCAAGTGCTCATGCATCAACGCCTCTCCATTTTCGGGAACGTCTGTGGTGGTTGTAATTGGACGTGAGTTCAGGATCGCTTCAACTTCTGTAACAAGAATTTGATGCTCCTCGTAGGACAAATTAACTTGAGCGGCATTTTTGACCAGTAGAAACTTTGCACATTGGACCACTGCTTCCCACAAGCCTCCAAAGTGCCATGCACAAGGTGGGATGAAATGAAAGTCAAATCGGGACTGGCTGCAGTACGACATGACAACCTCAACTGGATGTTTAGCGAGTATTGCATTTCCAAAGGCTGCCATTTTATTGTAGCCGCCGGCGAACTTGGTCGCGTTGTCGCAATAAAGTCTTTGCGGTAATCCTCTCCGACACTTATTAAAGATATTTGGGCTAATAACACCTTTTGTCCAGCGTAAAGGTTTTACGATGCAGGTGTTCCACGTATAACCGAGAAACTTGAGCCCCTTCGGCAACAAGCAAGGAACCGGTCTTCTTACGAAATGTCTGCCTTTAGAAGCCAACCACCAAGTCGAATGACCTCTGCCACCGATTTCGGCATCGTAGTCGATACTATCTCGATTCCATCAGTTCGTGGCCAGAAGTTCGACTATAATCTTCGATAGGGCCATGTACTCTCACTACTGTGGAATACCCCTTAGCAGTGCAACCGCGTGACAAGGTGTCTGCAGGTTTCTGCTTCGACGATACATGTCTGCATGTGATACGTGACGTGTTCTCTTTAAGTTCGCTAAATCTATTTGCCACAAAACTGTTCAGACTCGACACATGCATTTTAAGGCACTGTATTACTAACTTCGAGTCTGGCCGAAAGTAAACTATGGATGCATACGGTCCGACCTTTTATTTATTTGCCTCCCAAGTACCACTTAGTAACAATGCGGCGCAAAGTTCTAGATCTAGTTCGAATCAGCTAAAATAATTGATATTGCCAGCCTACAATTAACTACATTCATGCTTTTATCAGGTTTCGAGCAGTGATTGATTTCATCTCCAAGAACTCCGTTGTGCGTTAAAGAGCACTTACACTCGATTGGATAGTTGCCACTACAAGATGGTTTAACGGTGTGCGAGTTTCTCTAATGCCTGTTACCTCCTCATTCGTGTGAAGCAACTTATGTTAAAGCAGTTTAACTGTTTCTTCGATGATAAAATGTATTTATGAATATGAATTCATGTTAGCACGCACTGGCTGTATTGTTTCAAAAATGTCCTATATGTAGATCACTGCTATCGGAATGAGCAGTGAATTTTAATAAATTCCAAGTCCAAGAAATTCAATTACCAAGACAGTATCCAGTGCTTCTACAATACGCATATTCGAACTTTGTTTACAAACCTCTTACCCTTTCTACATAATTGTTGGTTGGTTTTTACGTTCTGTGGTTCATAGCATTTTCCTTTCGACTGACTTTCGAGATATAAGCTACAACGATCTAGGAATTTAAAACATTCTGCCCATGACGGCAACTTCTCGTAGTCTTGTCTGTCATCGAGGTATTCCGAGTGTGTTGATCCAACCTTGACTTTACTGTATGAACAATATCCGCGCTTAGCACATTCCTTTCATTATCAATTGTCAAGAGGGAGGTACGTAGAGCGGATACTGAGTCTATGATTTTGCGTAAAGAACCTCACTTTGCTTTATCCAACCTACCGACATAACGCATCGATATGCTCCCAATATATTTGGACCTTGTTGTCGTATCTGTCGCGAAAGGATGACGATGCCCTTTTGCAATTCTCGGCTGCCGCTTAAGAGGCTTCTACGACATTCAATGCTGGACCCGACAAACAACTTAACAAATCGTTAAATTTTTCGATGCCAGAAACACTAGAGTCATCATATACTATCGTCTTGAAACAATTTTTTTTATTTTTTCATTGACTTAGCAGGTACGCAATGACCACACACCACACCAATTCACCCAGTTACATAGTAGATTGGGCTCAGATTGCTAATTTCTTTGGTGAACATGCGATACCAACCTAATGTCTACAAACTACGTATTTGGCTACAGATAAGAACATCTATAACGAATAAGCATGGAAATTTAACTAAAGTTAAGAATAAACTTAGAGTTCAATACATACCCTAACGAAGATTTAAACAAATAAACCTAGCATTAATGCAACGACGATAATTAAGGCGACGTCACATGTGTGAGAACTTTTAGTTCATTGAAGAGAACATTATTTACTAAGTGTTGTGGTAAGATAATAGGATAGATTTTAAATTATTAGAAGATTTAGAGATGGATATTAGGTTATAGTGCGAATTGTATGATTGACATAACATGCGAAATGGATAAGTAGATAAGTAGTTCTACAGAAACCAATAGAAATTGGAATATAACCTCTTGTAATCCGAGAAGGAACGTTAAAGTTTATGCTACCAAGCAAAAAAGGAGAATAGATACAACCAACAATTAAATTATGTAGAAACACCGAGAGTATTTCTAGGACTGGCCAACGTAGGTAGTTGGATAAGCTTTAGGCGGCATCGATAGGATGGAAGGTGGACATTTGGATCCCAGTGCATGTTACGCAGTGCAAACAGTAAGAATAGTTTTTGTACTGATTCAATGCGATGTCTATAAATTCTAACCTGGGGGTTTCATACACAAGATGCATATTCCAAAATAGACCTAACTAAAGCAATATAGTTTTATAAAGATCATTAAATTCCTTAGACCACCGTTTTATGTATCCTAACACACCCTTAGCCTTATTGACGGATGAGTAAATGTGGCATTCGAAATGCACCTTTGGGTCCATCAATACCCCTAGATCATTAAATTGTGAAACACCTTCGTTGATACGATAATTATTTACAAGAACATTTTTACGGTAGAACGACATAAGCTTACATTTTTCACAATTAAGTGAAAGGAACGATATAAAGAGTCAAGGGCATCTTGAAGAAACTTTAAATGGACAGGCGATAAAATAGACATGCATAGTTTCTCATCGTCAGTGAACATCAACACGTGAAAATGTTTAAAGGCAACTGGCAACTTATTAAAGAGGATGTGCCTAGATTAATGTTGAAATGATTGTTTATATTTGCATGTTTTTAGGAAGTTGATATTGGGGGACATTCTATTGGTATTACAGTGGGATAGGATAGAATTGGGATTGTTGTGGTTTAATAATTGTTTCTTAAATGTGGTTAGGGGTGGGCGGGTGTGCAGGATGTTGTCAATAGACATTTTATTTGTGTTGCGGAGAGGGCACATGTTAGAGCTTCCATATATGTAGTGGCGGTAGGTCAGGTTATTGTGTCCGAGTATAAGTCAGGTTATTTTTATATGATCTAGTCTGTTAATGTGTTAATGTGCATGTTGTAATTGATTATAACTGGATAATTATTGTGGGTTTTTTTTTCTATTTTCCCTTATATTTAATTTTTCTGTTATTATTAGAACAACTTCAATTAAATTTTATATACAAAAATTAACAAAACAACTTAAATAATAAGTGGGGATATAGTATTGTGTATTAAAAGGATATATATTATCGGCAGGGTGCGATCTTCTCAGCCGTCTCGCCCCCCTAACTCCTCCCATTCTGCGTCGTTTTAGAAGGCGCCTTGCTAGTTTATTTGGATGATTTTTTAACCTCTCTATATATTTTTTGGCCTGACGATTTATCACATCGTCAATTTTCGTTATTTTTAAGTCATTTTCAAGGTCCGCCGTTCGCATGAACCAAGGGGCAGCATACGCAACGTCTTGGCCTGCAGTACTCTCACCTTCGTGATGTTTGACTTCGCTGCTATGCCATACACCTGCAAACCGTATCGCCAAGCAGGAGCAATTATGGTTTTGTAAATGTTCACCTTATTTCCCAATGGCAATTTATTCCTGCTAGTTATAAGCCAATGCAATTTACCAATCCTCAGTCTTAAGGATTTCGTGATACTTGAAATATGCGTCTTGAAAGTTAGCCGCCTATCCAAATACGCACCCAGGTATTTGTAACCTGAATGGTGTTCCAGGAGCTGGTTTCCAATGAAAACTCCAGGACAGAAATCCAGCCGTAAGGCGCACGTCACATTGGCACATTTCTTTTCGTTAATGCAAATGTTTCAACGTCGTGTCCAGTTTTCAAAAATATGCAAGTATTGCTGCAGTGTGTCCGTGGCTTCGCAAATACACTTGTTTTTGGCGAGGATAGCCGTATCGTCTGCAAACGTGGCAATGATCAAATCCAGAGGATTCTTCAGTGGTATTTCTGACCCACTGGGCATGTCGTGCGTGAACAGGGTATAGAGAGTAGGTCCCAAAACGCTACCCTGGGGGACACCGACTCAAATAGCCTTAATGCTAGATTCCACACCATCCAGTACCACTGAAAAGGTCCTGTTCTCAAGGTAGCTGCGTACGATTAACCAGAGTTGAGGCGGCAAGAGATTCTTGAGCTTACTGAGCAGCCCGTCGTGCCAAAGTCGGTCGAAAGCCTGCTTTATGTCAAGATACTCTGCCACCACGTACTCCTTAGCCTCAAATCCTTCGAGAATAAAGTTAACCACCCTATTCAGCTGCTCTGGAGTTCCGTGAGATTTACGAAAGCCAAATTGAAAGGAAAGAACTATGTGCTTTATCTTTTTTTAAATCCAGGATCCGTGTCAGCAAACAGCGTTCAAACAATTTTGCTACAGTGGGTAGCAGGCTAATTATCCTGTTGGAATCTAAGGCGTAAGGGCTCTTACCGGCCTTATGAATCATGCAAATTCTCGCCTCCTTCCACTGTTTCGGCACATATCCCAATCTCAGCACTGAGTTAAAAATGAGGACCACAAATAGCACAGCTTTTAGCGGCATCGCCTTGAGTGTAAAATTGTCCAGTCTATCTTCACCTGTAGCCTTTTTAGTGTTTAACCCTTTAATATGTGCTTACACTTTCTCGTCTGTAATGGGAGCAACTGGGAGGCATAATTGGCCGGCGTTTTCAAGTCTCATATGGATCTGAGCGAACGCTGAGTTCTGAGCTGGTATCAAATGGCTGAAATCGAGCTTCCAACTCCTCGGCGAAAGCCTCGGCTCTCTCGCTTATAGATCTAGTCCAGGATCCGTCAGCCTTCTTGATTGTAAATTTTGGGGTTACCTGTTGTTTACACCTTCTCCCCAACTTCCACAAGGTGTGCTTTGTGGGGTTGTCGGGGGAGACATTTGACAAAAATCTTTCAGTTTCTTCCTGTTTATGCAGCGTCAGCAACTTTTTGACTCTATGACACTCTACGAAAAACCCTGTCCACAATAGAGTCGCGGGTACTACAAAACTGTTTCCTAAGTCTCCTCTTAATAAGCAGCAATGCTCCAATAGCTGGGGTAAGTCCAGAATTCACTTTTGAGCCATGTGGTTGATTTAAGGGGGCGGCAATGAGAGCAGCTGACTGCACCTTATTTAGAAAAATCGAGTGCGCGTTTTCAATGTCTTCGAGCATCAGGATTTCCAAGTTTAAATTTAGAGATTCATCCAGATCTCGGCGAAATGCAGCTTAGTCAGTTCCAGGTGGCAGCAGTCGTCCTTTTATAGTTTTGATCTTCGGAGTGGAATCTAAATCAACCACAAGGGGAAGATGATCAGAGGAGAGTTGATACTCAGTCCTGATAGACAACTCGTCCGAAAGCAGCCCATTATAAATAAAGAAATCAATAGCGCTGGGTGCGTGTCTTTGGGCGTACGGGAAATGGATCGCTTGACCAGTTGCCAAGGTTTGAGCTGTTGATTTTTGCACAACTTCCTGTAAGCAGCTACCCCTTGTATCCGCTCTAAAGGTACCCCAGAATCTGCTTTTGGCGTTAAAGTCTCCACCTATGAGAAACATTCTTCCTAGATTGTTTAAAAGATCTTCGAAGTCTACAGATGATCAATTAAGATGCGGAGGTAGATATAATGCAGAGACTATTAACTCGCCCCTACTGGTTGAAATCTGGATGGTGACCATCTGTAATTTCGCTGTTCTTACTGGCTCTTGTAAAGAATAGCAGATTTCTTGTTTAATAAGCACAGCCGCTCCTCCTCTAAGCCTGTTTCTGGGATGGTCTGCCTTGTGAATGTTGTAGCTAGGTATAAAGATCTGGACTACAGTTTGCAGCCATGTCTCAGTGATGAGCAACACATCAATGTTATGGGCGGTAAGGAAATGCTTAAGCTCCTCAACATGCCCAGAAATTCCATGAACATTCCACAATCCAAGGCTGAGTGGACGGGGCATCATTTATGGGCATTCACGAAATTGAGGCATAATTGTTTGAGGAACTGATTGCTCTACTTCAGTTCATTAAACATTAATGTAATTGTGTCAACTTTAGATGTGAGGGCTGTTATTGCAGCCTCTAACCTGCTAATGCTGTCAGGGGTCTGTGGCGATTGCTGTAGATGCACAGCTCTATTGTTAACATTGCAAGATCTCTTCGGAGGATTAGTTATATGCAAACCAGCACGTAGTGTGTTTGCATATGAGGTGCCTCCCTTGACAATTACCGCCGGGACGTAACTCACTCTTCTCATAGAATCTTTCCTGTTGCTGCCACGCGCCGAAATTGATATATTGGGTTTTAGGCTGTTTAATTTATTTTTGAAAACTCGGCAGTCCTTACTCCAAGCAGCATGTTTCTCACCGCAATTTATGCAGCAAAGGTCCTCCACAGCCAAACATTGGGTTGTGATATGGTTTTGTCCACATTTTCCACAAATGAACTGTAGCAGGCAGTAATTTTTGGTGTGCCCAAATCCAAAGCATCTATAGCACTGAATGACAGTCAGGTTCTTTTTCCACCATTACCCGTTTTCTGCCTCTATGCTGAATTTTCAGAGCCTCCTTATTGTTAGGCGCTTTGGCAAGGTTGATGAAGAAGAAGTTGTTCGGTACCATCTTTTCAGTGTCTGTTCCAATAACCTTAGTGATTAACTTGCGGGGGTTGGGATTAAACCCACCGGTGACATTGTGGCCTTTTGTATAAAAGGCTTCCTTGATTATAGTGTGGGGGATGGTGCTGGCCAGGTTGCGAATAACTACCCTGAAAGCTTTATCCTCCTTAAGCTGGTATGTAATTATTATGTGTTTATAGATTCATACGAGTTGGATGTGTCGTTTAGGTTGCCTTGAATTTTTTTAAGTGAATGTTTTTTATGTGTCTTTTACTGTATTAGTTATATTTTCTTTCATAACTAAAGGCTGTTTTGTGGAATTTTTAGCTGTGATGTCTGCATATTCGTTTCCCTTTACATTTCTGTTATTAACATTGAATTTACAGCAAATTGGCACTAGTTCACTGTGAAGTAACAATATAATGCGGAATGCTGAACGAGCGGCGCTGTATTTTTTTTCTATTTTTTTTGGTGGACCTGTTCCTAATGGTTGAATTATTATTGTATAATTATTTTTAAAACGGGAATTGTAATTGTTTTACATTTCACATTAATAAATAATACTTAACATAATTAATTATGATAATTAATTAACAGTAATTAATTACAAAAAATAATTAATAATAATGATTAATTAATAATTAAATAATTAATTAATAATATAAAATTATAACATAATAAATTTCTTCAAAATCGAAATACAAAAATTTTAAAAAATAACTACGTAAATAACTAAACTTGATTAAAAATATATGTAGAATGTACATAAATAAAAACTCCTATTTTTGCTCTAGCATTCACTACCGGGCAAATGTCCAAGTGTTAGTTATTAGAAACGAAATCAAATCAGTTGGGCTTCTGTGAACATAAGGAAAGATAAGGAAATAAATATGCCTTCGCGCACGCAACATCAAAGCGTTATTGTGCATCATTTTCGGTCGTACAACAGACCCTACTCCCTCATGATCATAGAGTATTCATTCATATAGAGGTTACATTTCTCCCTTAAAAAAGGCAGGGGAGACTTGTCAGGCACGATTAGAATGGGCCACTGATTCTGTACATCAATGAAATTGTTGGCTGTTCAACTTATACAGCGTAATATGTTCAAAGAGTATTCGTTCATATAGAGGTTACATTTCTCTCTTAAAAAAAAGGCAGGAGAGGCTTGTCAGGCACGATTAGAATCGGCCACTGATTCCGTACATCAAAGAAATTGTTGGCTGTTCAACTTATGGAACGTAATTGGTTTGCTGTTGGTTTGCTTGGGTTTGCAAATGGACGGACGTCGAACTGCCGTAAAAGGGGAAAATATTCAATGTTAAGTAAATTACAAAAACACAAGAAAGCCGTAATAAAAACAAAAATCAGAGACAGACTTTCTTTGATTTTTTTAAAGTTCTTTATTTGCAAGGTGGGTCCAGAATATTAAGCAAATTGTGTGGACTTTTCGTTAATTCTACACTAGAAACGAAATCGAGCCCAAATCAGCATAGCTTTGCCTATATTCATTTATATGAACGAAATGAAAATACCAGGCGGCCAACAAAAGAAGAAGGCATGAAAACAAAGCAAAATCGTACAACAATATTCCCAGTCATACGCAAAATAAAAAACCAATACAATCTTAAACAAGCACTATACTTACACAACACACTCAAAATTATCATACTTTGCACGCAAGGGCGAAAAAGAAAACCAACACAATCTCATATACGTACCCCACCTACACAACAAGGTCACCCACACAATGGCAAGCTTTGATTTTTGACTTCAACTTCTTGAAGACAATTTTCGGTTATGTCAGAAAACAAATTCCATTTCAAGGGCAAGTACAGTGAATGCGCATTTATTGAACAGCCAAAGAAACCCAAGTGAAATTTCTAATTATCGTCGAATTTCCATAGGTCGAACTTTTATAAGTCGAATATCTCCTTGACTCGAATTGAGTACGTTTATAGTAAAAAATCAATATAATATGTCTTCCATAACTCGAATATCTTCATAATTTAAACTTTTGTTATGCATTATGGTGATTCGAGATTTGGCAGTTTGACTGTACGAGAAATACGCACAGTGCGCAAAGTTCGAGTCTCAATCACGCAAAGCAAATTTCGTCACCCTTACTGTGTCCCGTGTTCTTTCCTCTTTTTTCCTTGCGATCGTCAATGAAGAAAAAAACAAATGGTCTAGACTTTGTTGTTGGGTGAGCGTAGCAAAAAAAAAATAATTTTTATTCCCGCACGCGTCCCACTTCACAACACAGTCATCAAGTCAATTTTCGATTGTCAGGACCCCAGCGCGTGTTTCGTTGTTGACTTCAAATTTGCGTGCATTCAAAAAATATACATATTCATTCACGCAGGAATATCTCTTTTGTTTGTCTTCCCTTATGTTCCGCAAATAAGGAAAAAACAAATGTCACACGCTTTCTTGTTGCGTGGTCAAAGGCAAAATGTATTGTTTGTCTGTATTCAAAGTAGCGCAGCTGGTTTGATATCGTTTTCAGATGGGACACTTGCAGTTGCTTGCTGTTTTTTCTGTTTGTCTGGTAGTAAAGGTAGAATTAGCTGTATTCAACTAGGATTTTTGGACATACCTATCGCAAAAGATGCATTTTAAACCAATTTCACTTAATTATTGAGTTATTTATTTCTTTATTTCTAACAGCCCGAACGAATAATGTATTTTATTCATTAAAAGTCCTACACAAACCAGTACAAGTAGGTGGTGGGAATTGCAATAACAAAAATCATGTTCCTCATTTATAAAAAAATCGCGTCAAACCTATACAAGTTCCTTTTTCGCTATCATATCATTCCCACAACAATATCAATACAATCAAAATAAAAATGGGTGAAGGCAATTAAAATAACTAAAACAAAGGTTATATACAGAAATTCCTTTTCATGACCTCTATTATAAATAATCGTTCTGATTCAAGGATTCATAACAAATCTCCGAAGCCACCACCCCTTTCATTGTCGACATCACAAACATTAACGGTTTGTTAGCCAACCTTGACACTGTAACCGAACACGAATCATACATCTTGAAGATATTTCCTAATGAGGGTCTGAGAATGCTGCCCTCCACCAGTGATGCCTATCGTAGTATTATACGCCATCTTGAGCTACTGAACATTACGTTCCATTCGTATCAGTTAAAAGATGAAAAGGCATACAGGATTGTTATTCGCGGGCCTTACCACTCAACCCTCGTCGAGAATATTAAACGAGAACTTGCCGACAAAGGTCATTCTGTACGCAACGTGCACAACCCTAAAGCAGAGCTGATGGTTATCCTCTCAACCTGTTTTTTGTGGACCTTGAGCCCATCGCCACCAACAAAGGGTCTTGTAATATAACGACGCTTTGCCGTCAAATAGTTAAAATGGAGCCGTTTCATCCGTTCAAAGATGTACCTCAATGCCATCGCTGCCAGGAGTTCTCGCTTACTAAGAGGTACTGTCGCAAACAATTTAAGTGCTTCAAATGTGGCGAAGCTCATGCCACAACTTCTTGCATCAAAACACCTGATGAGCCACCTTGCATTAAATACAAGGAAGCGATTGCCAGGAGAGTCCCGGCAAGACGTCCTGCACCCAGCGCCTCTCAACACAATGAGATATCTGGCCACAATTCTTTGCCTAACAAGATTGTTGACGGGGTGTCGTACGCTGATATATTTAAAAAATCGGTGTATCACTAACCGGCACAACAGAAACTCCTACGTCAGCAGCAGAAGCTACGTCAGCAACAACAAAAATCAGTCCAACTACATATTCAACCTCACTCCGAGCCACAACAGTTACCAAGCAAGACATCTCTACCTAAGAGTCGTCAAAAGTCTCATCAAGTCAACGTCAAATCGCATCCCCTCACCCTCTTGGCAATAATGGATCGAATTGTCATCATTATCCCTCGCTCAGCATAGATAATACCCAATCATTCTCATTTCCTGAACAGGTCGTCCAACTGTCGGTTGTGGTCTCCCACCTGGACAGTCTTAACGAGAAATTTGATCGCCTGATTGAGATGCAGACAATGATGATGTAGATGATGTAGATGTATTGTCTAAAAAAGGAGCAGACCACACATGAACCTCGCCATATGGAACGCTGACGGCGTCCTTAATCACAGAAATGAGTTAGAAGTGTTCATGGCGGTCAACTTGACTGACGTCATTCTCATTTCCGAAACGCATTTCTACATTAGAACATACTTTAAAATTCAGGGATATGACATCTATTCAGCTAATCATCCGGATGATAACCGTATACGAGGGGGCGCCGCTTTACTCATCCACTCCACCATCCGCTGGAAACCATTCGGTCTGACTCAATTCAAAGTGTCAATTCATCGCAGCCATTTAATGTCCTCCAGGACCCTAAATATCAGAGCAGCAGTTCGACACCTTCTTTAATCAACTCGGACCTAAATTCTTAGTCGGAGGGGATTGGAATGCCAAACATCGACTTTAGGGGTCCTTACTTGCCACCCCAAGAGGCAATCAATTTCACAAGAGTATAATAAACTCTTCCAGAGAGGTTCTCGCCACCGGAGCACCTACCCTTTACCCGCGACGCAGTAGAGATTGCTATATACAATGGCATTCATCCAACAGTTCTGGACATTGCGGAGTAATCTGACCTTAGCTCAGACCACATCCCACTATTTATTCAACTTGGATTGATTCCAGATAGCATCGTATGCCAGCCAAGGCTTCTCCCTCCCCACGCTAACATAACGATCTCTCATCACCGTCTAAACGAACGGATCAACCTCAATATGGAAATAAATTCGGACAAGGATATAGATGATGCGGTTGACCTGTTTACCAAAAACATTCATGAGTCCGCCGAATTAGCCTATTCATACCGATTCCCTTTTTCACCCAACGCACCTTTTTTTTTTTATTTTCCCAAAAGAAGAGTACATTGTCTGTTATAGAAAAATAAATCGACTATTGTACAGATTAATATTTAGGACAACTGGGTGAATTTCAATTTTACAATCAGTTTGTAAAGTCGTGTTGTGACTGGAATTTAACAATACATGTATTTTAACAATAAATAAACAATTAAAGATAACACCAATTAACAATGAGTAAGTAATGTAATGAAGTAATATGTTATGTGAGGTCCACTGGTCTCACCCTTTTTAGCCTACGTTGCCGAGTTAGTTCATCTAATGGTAATGTATTCACACCATCGTTCGAATGCTCTGAAAGTTTGGTTTGGTATTTTCTGCTTAAATTGATTATTTCCTCATCTACTGTCGCAATTCTTAGGTCTCGATGAAGGTCGGTGTTGGCCATTAGGCTTTTGTGATGGTGCGAATAATTTTTGATTGTTGCCTCTGGATTAACTTTATATTTGATTTTTTGGCAACTCCCCACATTTCGCTTCCATATGTACAAATTGGTCTTATAGATTAGAAGCTTGTTTTTAAGTGAAATGTTTGTATTTGGTTTAAGCAGCCAGTGCAGTTGTCTTACTTTCATTTTGATGTGGTCACGTTTCTTTTGTATATGGTGTTTCCAGTTTAGTTTAATGTCAATATATAATCCTAAGTACTTGGCTTCTTTTTGAATGGTTACGTCGTCTCCGTCAATATTTATATGGATTGGTGTGAATCTAGTCTTAGTAGCGTATATAACTTTTACTGTTTTGTTTTTGGTTATTTTAATATGACACTTTCTAAGCCAGTCAAGTGTTTTATTAAAGTCTACTTGCAACATGGATGTTGCAGTATTTATGTTTTTATGAGCACTTAGCAGTATTGTGTGATCGGCGAAAGTTGCAATCATCGTCGAATTGTGAGTGGGATGTGGTATGTCTGCTGTGTATAGGGTATATAATAAAGGTCCTAGCACACTTCCCTGTGGAAATCCTGAATTTATTTCTCTAAGGGTTGAGCATTCGTCTGAGTATTTAACTAACTTATCTACCTGTGATATATGATGTTAATAGATGTGCTATGTTTTGAGGGAATATATTGTTAAGTTTCCATTTGAGTCCTTCATGCCAAAGCTTGTCAAAAGCCTTTTCCACGTCCAAGAAGAGTCCAATACAAAATTTGTTATCGTCATTGTCAATAAGAATTTTGTGCGTAACTCTGTGCAATTGTAGTATCGTTGAGTGACTTCTTCGAAAACCAAATTGGTGATTTGGAATGGTGTGTCTACGTCCTAGTAGTGGCAATAGTCTACTTCTTTATATCTTTTCGAATATTTTTGAGATTACAGGGAGTAGACTGATTGTTCTATAAGACTCTGCTACTTTCCAGACTTTTAGAAAATAGTTTAGTCTGAACATAGTGTTAAAGATGTTTCTTAGATATTCTATAGCGTTCACAGGTAGTTCTCTTACGAGTTTCCCATTTATTTTGTCATATCCTGGGGACTTTTTTTCTTTATGTCATTATTAATGCATTTTCTTATTTCTCCTATGGTGGTCTTTTCATGTTTTATATGTTCTGAACCTCTGCTAATATCTGTGTTCAGCTGTGGATCATCTGAGTTGGTGGCGACTTCTGTAAAAACCCTTTCGAAATAGTCCGCTAATACGTTAGCTTTGTCCAAGTTCGTCCTTGCCCATAACCCGTTTTCCATTTTTTGAGGAGCCTGATGATTACTTTTACTTTTCCATCCTTTAGTAGCTTTCCATTAAGAGTAGTCCGTTTGACTCGTGGGTGTTAAGCTCTTGAGATATGATGTTAATTGTTTGTTTTTTAATACATGAATCATTTTTTTAACCTCTTTAGTTGCCCTGTTGTACTGTCGTTTTGTGTCAGGAGATCTTGTGGTTGACCAGGTTTTCCGTAGTTTACATTTTTTATTTATTAGTCGTCGTAGTTGACGTTGTGTGTAGAATGTCCAATTTTGCTGCTTCTTTTTTGGTGTCGATTGTATGACTGCTTTCATAATGGTGTCATTCGGGAATACTATCGCTGACTCGATGTCCTCATATGATTTAAGAGGGATGTCGGTCATTAAATTAATGTCAATGTATTCCTTATAAGTATGCCAGTCAGTTGTGCTGTTGTACAGAAGTCTGTTTGCATGTTCTATAGGCTTGTCTTCTGACATTTCCGAATGTCCAGGTTCTTTGTGATGAAACCCAACCCACCTAAAGCTCTCTTAAAACCTGAGGTTTTGGAGTTGGTGAGATATAAGCGCAGGCTACGACGTCGCTATATGAGATCACGGAATGAATTTGACAAGGCTACATCGAGGAGAGCTGCCCGAGAACTTAGGCATGTAATGCAAGCTCTGCGATGAAACATTTTAAAATTCTGTTGGCTAATGCGGATCCAATGAAAAAGTCTGGCTTTAATCTATGGCGTGCCACCAAGTGCATCAACCATTAGACTATAGTCCAACTAAACATGTCACCCCTGAAGAGGTTGTGACTCAAATTCGGAGACTGAAATCTAAGAAGAGCCCCGGACATGACCATATTGATAACAAGGTTGTGGAAGCCCTCCCTTAGAAGTGAGTGTTGTTTCTGACGTTGCTGTTCAACAGCATGCTGCGGAACTGCCATTTTCCCAAACAGTGGAAGTGTGCAACGATATCCATGATACCTAAACCTGGTACTCCGGAGAACGGTTTCACATCATATAGACCCATAAGACTGCTTCCAACTTTTTCTAAAATTTTTGAAAGAATATTTTTGAGTAGATTGTTGGCAGTACGGGGTGTTCAAGAAACCATTCCTGATCACCTATTTGGATTTAGATCACAGCATGGCAATCCCGAATAACTGCATCGAGTCGTTAATCACATACTTACTGCGTTTGAGTTGAAACCGTATTCCTCTGCAGTCTTCCTAGATGTCAAACAAGCATTCAATAGGGTATGGATCGATGGACTCCTGCATAAATTAAAATTACTCCTGCCTGGCAAACAGTTTTTACTAATGCGAAGTTTTCTTCAACGACGAACCTTCTCTGTGGCGGTAAGAGACAAAATTTTCATCATCAGGCACATGAGAGCCGGTGTCTTAGCTCCGGTCCTCTACTCCTTATATACGTCTGATATGCCTACAACTACAGATGAGCATTCGATTATTGCTACTTACGTGGACGATACGGCAGTTATATTCAACTCTGCCTCTTTGAACGAAGCTGCGGATAAATTGTCCAGCTACCTGGATAGATTCCACTCATGGGTCAGGCGCTGGAATATAGTCATAAACTCTGAGAAATCAACTCACTGCACCTTCACATTAAGGCAAGGCGTCTGTCCGGTTGTGACTTACAACACAAGCATCATTCCGCAAATGGAGCAAATCCGCTATCTCGGTCTGATCCTGGATAAGCGTCTTACCTGGCGTGCACACATTAAGATAGTTACAGCGAGCTGCTACCAACAGCTCAAGAAACTGGAGTGGCTTCTCCGCCCATCGAATAAGTTATCTTCAACTAATAAAAGGCTCATCTATCTGCAAGTAGTGGCACCTGCTTGGCGCTACGCCATACAAATTTGGAGCACTACTGCTGCCTACAACATCAGAAGAGTGCAGGCGTGTTAGAACAAGGCTCTCAGAAGATTTAGGGGCGCCCCTTGGTACGTCCGCAACACCACGCTGCACAGGGATCTTGCCGTGCCAAGTGTTATGGAGGTGATTAATACTCACAGCTGCCGCTATCACTACAGACTTTTATCGCACACAAATCCGCTGGCGTCCTCCCTCACCCGTATCAAAACAAGGCGTAGACTGAAGAGGCTACACACGCATGATCGCCCCCTAAGAAGGAATCAGCCTTCTATGTCATTGCCTTTTCGGCGCAATTAGCATCATTTTTAATTTAGTATGTCTAATTTTTTTCACGTCATAATTTTTTTCTTTTAATCCTACAAATGTGTTATGCAGTTTACTGCGATCTATAAAAATAAAAATAAAAAAAAAAATATATATATATATATTATACATTGTTTAATATGATTAATATGATATAAGACTAAAATTACTTTAATATTTAATATTATAAATATCGTCATCCGTCGTTGGGCGTCAGTTCTCTTATAGCGCTCTTCGTACATTGTGTCCGTTAACATCTCTGAGTGTCCTCATCACCGTCGTTGAGCGTCTTTTTCTCTAACTTCGCCGTTGTAACTGATACCCATTCACTCTCGCTTCGCCGTCGGTAGTCCTACTCGCTCGTTCTAACATCGCCGTCGTCAAAGAGTATTCATTCATATAGAGGTTCCGTTTCTCCCTTAAAAAAATGAGGGAGAGTCTTGTCAGGCACGATTAGAATCGGACACTGATTCTGTACATCAACAGAATTGTTGGCTGTTCAACTTATGCAGCGTAACATATTGCTGTTGGTTTGCTTGGGTTTGCAAATGGACGGTCGTCGAATTGCCGTAAAAGGGGAAAATATTCAATGATAAGTAAATTACAAAAACACAAGAAAGACGTAATAAAAACAAAAATCAGAGACAGTCTTCTTTCTTTGATTTTTTTAAAGTTCTTTATTTGCAAGGTGGTCGAGATTATTGAGCAAATTGTGTGAAGTGTTTTTAATTCTACACTAGAAATGAAATCGAGCTCATATCAGTATAGCTGCCTTGTATTTCGCCTATATTCATTTATAAATGAAAATACCAGGCGACCAGCAAAAAAAAAAGAAGACATGATCGTAAAACAAAATCATACAAAAATATCCTGGGTGATACACACAATAAGAAACCAATACAACCTTATACACGCACTATACCTATGATAATAACAGACAAATAACAGATTCTAATAGCGCTTGACATTTGGAAAATGGTCTAAAAAATTTAAGGGAGAAATGTAAGCTCTATATAAATAAGTTCTCTCTGCTCATGTTCATGGCCAACTCTGCCTAAACCCATCGAAAACATTAGCAATGAATGTGTAAGCTTACTTCAGGAGTAATTTGTATATGTACACAATGAAATGAATCCGGTGCCGTGTTTTCAGGTGTGGGGGTATTTATCAGAAATGCATGAGTGGGGGTCAAGTGATAAATAGCAATGGCGTACAGGCGGTAACCACAAGGAAAATAGGTCACCCTTTCTAGTGGGGTTCGGTGGGACATAGTACTTGTGCGCCCATAAAATCGGGCATGTTGCTAAACCTTAACTTGTTTCATTTTTATATTTCTTTAATTATTGGGTCATACAAAAAGTCTAAACAATCATTCTAATCAAAATCAATTTCAATCAAGTACATATTGGCCATTATTATCTGTAACGTTTTGCCATTTTTCGGGTAGCTTTATAATTCCATCGGTGTAGAATTTCTATGGTTTATCAGCGAAAAACTTGGCCACATGAGACCGAAACAAATGGCCTGTAATGATTCGCTCCAAAAATGGTTTAATTTCTTTACGTTTCGGCAGCATTTCACTGATGGATATTCGGTCAATTAAATGTGTTTGCGCTAATTCATGTGGCACGCAAACATCGAACACTTTGAGTAGTCTGCTCTTCCAAACTCTCATACAGTTTATGTTTAGTGCCTCCGCTATCTCCTGACAGCTTCCGTGCTTAAATTAAATTTCTAAGACTGTATCCTATTGACCGTGCGGAAATATAATTGTAATATAATGTTAACCACCAATTACGCTTACATGAGTCAACCTTTTACTAAGTTGTTATGCCTTTTCTCTTTTAGTTGTTAATTAAATTAAACTTATAAGACTCTATCTTATTGACCACGCGGAAGGATAATTGTAATATAATATTAACCACCAATTACACTTATATGAGATAAGTCTTCACTAAGTTGGTGTGTATGTGTTATTTTAGTTGTTTATTAAATTAAACTTTTACGACTGTATCAGTTACAAAATTTCATTGACTTTTTCAGTGACAGGCCGACTAGTGCGAGGTGCATATTTTACATCGAAATTTCCGGAACGGAACCTGGCAAACTACACCTTGGTCCGGCGTTCCCTCACATCATCCTCACCGTAAACTGCAGAAATTTTACGGCATGTTTTTGCAGCGTTTTTCCCTTTTTAATAGTAAAACAGCACTACATAGCGTATTTCTTCAGATATTTCACTCATATTCAAATCAGTATAACTTTTAACACGACAAACGAATTACACTACTGTCCTCACAAAAAATGTAGACTAAAACCTTTCAAACACATGTGCGTTTGACATAATCAGATTAGTGTTGCCAGATTTATGGACACCAACACCATCTAGGGGGAAAAACCGCGGAGACTTGTTATATGACTTACTATTATACTCCTTTATTTTTCCATAATTTTTTTTTAAATTTTATGTTTTCACTAGCAGGAACCCGGCACGTTTCTGCCTTCGTGTGCATCATCTTCGGATGTTTCAGTAGCTCTGCGCTCTGTCTAGTGCTGCGATTTTCTTGTCGATCTTCCAGTGTTTGACTTTGTTGAGTTTCTCGTTGTTCCTCTGTTCATGCAGCTCTTGATATTGATGCTCTGTTTCGGTTTCCTGTAAATCGAGATTCACGTTGTTCTTCCGTTTCTAGTCAATTTTTTTTTCTACATTGACTTAGCCGGTACGCAGTGACCACAACCTAACCGCACATGGGGCAATCCTAAGTGGAATCAAAGTTCACCCAGTTACATAGTAGACTGGGCTCAGCTGGTATGGTCTTTGGTCTTTGGTGGACATGCGATACCAAGGCTAATGTCTACGAACTACGTATTTGGCCAATATAAATTGGAATATAACCCCTAGTAATCCGAGAAGGAGCATTAAGGTTTATGCTACCAAGTTTGTGGGAATTGTTAGAAACATTGATTTTAGGCACACATTCTTTAATGAATTTCAGCACAGTTGCGCTGAAAAACAGCACTTGTGCATCAATATCGGACAAAGAATTTAACACTAACCAGTCAGTGGAAACAGTCAGCGAATCAAGACATTTGAAATTTGTGAATTTAAAGTTGTCTCGGCTTAGCACAAACAATATTAGAAGCATACAAAGGGCAAAGGATGATGAAAGTCTTAGGAATTGACATGTGAAAATTGACAATAGAGAGGACCTGACAAGCAAACATTTTTTATGGCAATTAGTAAACACAAGGTCAAGATTGCGATCAATGGCATTAGATATGTAGTTTATTTGCTGGAGAGGGAGATTCAGCAATAAATCCATAAACTCGCTACAAATGGATGAAAATGCAATATTGTAGTCATTGAAATCCCCTACGATGAGCAAGATGTCAGAGTCATTTACATCATTTGATATTCTAAGTTAATAGAATAAGTAGAATATTTTGTCCGTCTGTCCGTTTTATACTGATTTCCGTTATTCTAGTTTATCAGTTTTTCCGCTCAATAGTCACGTAGTTCAGTAACTGTAACAACAGTAACTTATGATCATCACATTTGCCTTTGCTTCACCGCTTTCTTGCCTAAGTGTAGTTTTGTATATATAGAGTAAGTTACTCTTTAACACAACTCGGGGTTAAGCACATCGTTCTGCTTCTTAATAACAAAAATGAGAATAAATAGATAAATACAATGTAAAGCACATAGTCCTGATTTAAAATAATAAAATATAAGTAATAAATTAACAATTAAATAACTTAAAATTTATTCAGTTATTAATTCTATTATTTATTAATTAGCGCCCGAGCAGGGATCGCGAAAGGAACACAGTTTTCGAGTGAATCGAAGGGCTAATTCGCTGCCGAAAAAGTGGGTTATAGATTGGCTTCGTAGTAGTGCTAATTATAGGTTAGTACAAAACGGGAGGACGTGCTCAAAGCCACTATAACCGGTAGTGAACAAGTGAAAGAACTATTAAATATAAATAACTAAATAAAAATAAGAACTAAAATAAATAAAAGTGAAAATCAACAAAAGTGAAAAAACTATTAAATATTAATAATTAAATACAAATCGGAACTAAAATAAATAATACACATTTAAGTTACCAATAAAATATAACATAAAAGTTATTATAAATGACATTTGGAGACTTATAAAAGAAAATTAAATACAAACGAAAAGACAATAACAAAACACAGACAACAAGAAGAAATGAAGTTATAAAAAAAGTGACAATAATTAAATAAAAAGTATTAAGCTGCACGATTTGCCTGTAGCAGCATTGAAACTACACAAACAACAACAATAGCAGAGTAAAAACCGCGAGATCTCACGTAACGAAGAAACAACGACAACAGTTATAAGTGCCAACGACGAACAACAACAACCACATCGAAGCATATGTGGATTAATACAGGACAACACACCACCAATAAGACAATAACTCCGGCGACAGCAACAATAGGGGCAGCATTGCCGAAAATCAACGCCGCAATTCGGTGCGCCTGGGTGCAAATACACCGGCGGGTGTAGGATTTTTATCGGAGTACTTTTCTACTGTCAATTCATCAACTTTCGTTTGGCTCATCGCTGCGCCGTCAGCGATCTAGCACGAAGGCAATAAAGCTAAGCCGAGGCGGTGGTAGAAGAAGCAACCGCAGTGCGTGAATGACCGCACCTCTCACAGACAACACAGCCGCCCATTGTAATTTGGATGAGGCACACGGTTTCAGCGTCTTCGCAACAATTACCAAAAACTCATCCGAAATAGATATTGAAATTATTTTGTGTCAAAATTATATAATTCTTTGCCCCACACGCTCTCTCAGCTGTGATTTCCACATTTTAAAAGATTTCATCACATTTACTGTATATTTGACTCGAAGGACATCCAATATTCATTTGCTTATCTAATCCAACTCAACGTATTTAAAAAGAGAATTTACCATTTTTATATTTGAGCTAAGTATCCACATTGAATAAATTTCAAACCCTAAATCCAATTACAAATATAGACACTATCATCAAAAACATAGCCTTCTTCCCATTGACATCATGCCTGCTTTTTCGAACAAAGCTGCTGCTCCGTTGTGGGAGAGATTTTGGGCGCCCTCATCAAGTAACCGTATAAAAAAGAAGCGTAAACCAAGTACGTCCAAACAGACAAGTATTAATAAAGTTAGCAGAAAACAACTTTTGGATTCAAATCGATTCGCACCACTTTGTAGCGATTCTGACGTTTCTGACATGGAGCTTTCTCTTGAAGAAGTGTGTACGAATAAGAGCGAAACACCTTCTCTGGAAACTGTTAACGCCAATGAAACTGCTGCTTCGACCAGTCGGCCTGAGACCACTACTCATACCCCTATTATAAATAATCGAGCTGATTCAAGGATTCATAACAAATCTCCGAAGCCACCACCCCTTTCATTGTCGACATCACAAACATTAACGGTTTTTTAGCCAACCTTGACACTGTGACCGAACACGAATCATACACCTTGAAGACATTTCCTAAAGAGGGTCTGAGAATCCTGCCCTCCACCAGTGATGCCTATCGTAGTATTATACGCCATCTTAAGCTACTGAACATTACGTTCCATTCGTATCAGTTAAAAGATGAAAAGGCATACAGGATTGTTATTCGCGGGCCTTACCATTGAACTCTCGTCGAGAATATTAAACGACAAAGGTCATTCTGTACGCAACGTGCACAATCCTAAAGCAGAGCTGATGGTTATCCGCTCAAACTGTTTTTTGTGGACCTTGAGCCCAACGCCAGCAACAAAGTGGCTTATGATATGATGAGGCTTTGCCGTCAAATATTTAAAATGGAGTAGTCTCATCCGTTCAAAGATGTACCTCAATGCCATCGCTGCCAGGAGTTCTCGCATACTAAGAGGTACTGTCACAAGCAATTTAATTGCGTCAAATGTGTTGAGGCTCACGCCACAACTTCTTGCACCAAAACACCGGATGAGCATCCTATGCGCACTTTGCGGCAAGGAGCACACTGCGAATTATAAAGGTTGCATTAAATACAAGGAAGCGATTGCCAGGAGAGTCCCGGCAAGACGCCCTGCACCCAGCGCCACTCAATACAATGAGATATCTGTCCACAATTCTGTGCCTAACAAGTTTGTTGACGGGGTGTCGTACGCTAATGTATTTAAAAAATCGGTGTATCAGCAACCGGCACAACAGAAACTCCTACGTGAGCAGCAGAAGCTACGTCAGCAACAACAAAAATCAGTCCAACTACCTATTCAACCTCACTCCGAGCCACAACAGTTACTAAGTCGCATCCCCTCACCCTCTTGGCAATAATGGATCGAATTGTCATCATTATCCCTCGCTCAGCATAGATAATACCCAATCATTCTCATCTCCTTAACAGGTCGTCCAACTGTCGGTTGTGGTCTCCCGCCTGGACAGTCTTAACGAGAAATTTGACCGCCTGATTGAGATGCAGACCATGATGATGTAGATGCTTGCCGCCATATTGTCTAAAAATTGAGCAGACCACACATGAACCTCGCTGGAACGCTGACGGCGTCCCTAATCACAGAAATGAGTTAGAAGTGTTCATGGCGGTCAACTTGACTGACGTCATGCTCATTTCCGAAACGCATTTCTGCATTAGAACACACTTTAAAATTCAGGTATATGACATCTATTCAGCTAATCATCTGGATGATAACCGTATACGAGGGGGCGCCGCTTTACTCATCCGGTCATTCCTACGCCACCATCCGCTGGAAACCATTCGGTCTGACTCAATTCAAAGTGTCAATTCATCGCAGCCATTTAATGTCCTCCAGGACCCCAAATATCAGAGCAGCAGTTCGACACCTTCTGTAATCAACTCGGACCTAAATTCTTAGTCGGAGGGGATTGCAACGCCACACACCGACTTTGGGGGTTCAGACTTGCCACCCCAAGAGGCAATCAACTTCACAAGAGTTTAATAAACTCTTCCAGAGAGGTTCTCGCCACCGGACCACCCACCCTTTACCCATACGATTCCTCAACGACGCAGTAGACTTTGCTAAATAAAATGGCATTCATACAACAGCTCTGCACATTGCGGAGTCTTCTGACCTTAGCTCCGACCACACCCCACTATTTATTAAACTTGGATTGATTCTATGAAGCATCGTATGCCGGTCCAGACTGCTCCTTCCACACGCTAACATAACGGTCAGCGTCTAAACGAACGGATCAACCTCAATATGGAAATAAATTCGGACAAGGATATAGATGATGCGGTTGACCTTTTTTTATTTTCCCAAAAGAAGAGTACATTGTCTATTATAGAAAAATAAATCCACTATTGTACAGATTAATATATAGGACAACTGGGTGAAATTCAATTTTACAATCAGTTTGAAAAGTCGTGTTGTGACTGGAATTTAACAATACATGTATTTTAACAATAAATAAACAATTAAAGGTAACACCAATTAACAATGAGTAAGTAATGTAATGAAGTAATATGTTATGTGAGGTCCACTGGCCTCACCCTTTTTAGCCTACGTTGCCGAGTTAGTTCATCTAATGGTAATGTATTCACACCATCGTTCGAATGCTCTGAAAGTTTGGTTTGGTATTTTCTGCTTAAATTGATTATTTCCTCATCTACTGTCGCAATTCTTAGGTCTCGATGAAGGTCGGTGTTGGCCATTAGGCTTTTGTGATGGTGCGAATAATTTTTGATTGTTGCCTCTGGATTAACTTTATATTTGATTTTTTGGCTACTCCCCACATTTCGCTTCCATATGTCCAAATTGGTTTAATAATTGTCTTATAGATTAGGAGCTTGTTTTCAAATGAAATGTTTGTATTTGGTTTGAGCAGCCAGTGCAGTTGTCTTACTTTCATTTTGATTTGGTCACGTTTTTTTTGTATATGGTGTTTCCAGTTTAGTTTAATGTCAATATATAATCCTAAGTACTTGGCTTCTTTTTGAATGGTTACGTCGTCTCCGTCAATATTTATATGGATTGGTGTGAATCTAGTCTTAGTAGCGTATATAACTTTTACTGTTTTGTTTTTGGTTATTTTAATATGACACTTTCTAAGCCAGTCAAGTGTTTTATTAAAGTCTACTTGCAACATGGATGTTGCAGTATTTATGTTTTTATGAGCACTTAGCAGTATTGTGTGATCGGCGAAAGTTGGAATCATCGTCGAATTGTGAGTGGGATGTGGTATGTCTGCTGTGTATAGGGTATATAATAAAGGTCCTAGCACACTTCCCTGTGGAACTCCTGAATTTATTTCTCTAAGGGTTGAGTATTCGTCTGAGTATTTAACTAACTTATCTACCTGTGATATATGATGTTAATAGATGTGCTATGTTTTGAGGGAATATATTGTTAAGTTTCCATTTGAGTCCTTCATGCCAAAGCTTGTCAAAAGCTTTTTCCACGTCCAAAAAGAGTCCAATACCAAATTTATTATCGTCAATATCAATTAGAATTTTGTGCGTAACTCTGTGCACTTGTTGTATCGTTGAGTGACTTCTTCGAAAACCAAATTGGTGATTTGGAATGGTGTGTCTGCGTCCTACTAGTGGCAATAGTCTACTTCTTTATATCTTTTCGAATTTTTTTAGATTACAGGGATTAGACTGATTTTTCTATAAGACTCTGCTTTTGATGCGTCTTTGCCTGGTTTCGAGATCGCAATAATCTCAGCTACTTCCAGACTCTAGGAAAATAGTTTAGTCTGAACATAGTGTTAAAGATGTTTCTTAGATATTCTATAGCGTTCACAGGTAGTTCTCTTACGAGTTTCCCATTTATTTTGTCATATCCTGGGGAACTTTTTTTCCTTTATGTCATTATTAATGCATTTTCTTATTTCTCCTATGGTGGTCTTTTCATGTTTTATATGTTCATATGTTTATATGAACCTCTGCTAATATCTGTGTTCAGCTGTGGATCATCTGAGTTGGTGGCGACTTCTGTAAAAACCCTTTCGAAATAGTCCGCTAATACGTTAGCTTTGTCCAAGTTCGTCCTTGCCCATAACCCGTTTTCCACTTTTTGAGGAGCCTGATGATTACTTTTAATTTTCCATCCTTTAGTAGCTTTCCATTAAGAGTAGTCCGTTTGACTCGTGGGTGTTAAGCTCTTGAGATATGATGTTAATTGTTTGTTTTTTAATACATGAATCATTTTTTTAACCTCTTTAGTTGCCCTGTTGTACTGTCGTTTTGTGTCAGGAGATCTTGTGGTTGACCAGGTTTTCCGTAGTTTACATTTTTTATTTATTAGTCGTCGTAGTTGACGTTGTGTGTAGAATGTCCAATTTTGCTGCTTCTTTTTTGGTGTCGATTGTATGACTGCTTTCATAATGGTGTCATTCAGGAATACTATCGCTGACTCGATGTCCTCATATGATTTAAGAGGGATGTCGGTCATTAAATTAATGTCAATGTATTCCTTATAAGTATGCCAGTCAGTTCTGCTGTTGTACAGAAGTCTGTTTGCATGTGTAGGCGTGACGTGCGAGTCATATATTAATTCTATAGGGTTGTGGTCTGACGAGAGTTCGAATCGTGATAAGATTTTACATTTCCGAATGTCCAGGTTCTTTGTGATGAAACCCAACCCACCTAAAGCTCTCTTAAAACCTGAGGTTCTGGAGTTGGTGAGATATAAGCGCAGGCTACGACGTCGCTATATGAGATCACGGAATGAATTTGACAAGGCTGCATCGAGGAGAGCTGCCCGAGAACTTAGGCATGTAATGCAAGCTCTGCGATGAAACATTTTAACATTCTGTTGGCTAATGCGGATCCAATGAAAAAGTCTGGCTTCAATCTATGGCGTGCAAACAAGTGCATCAACCATTAGACCATAGTCCAACTAAACATGTTACCCCTGAAGAGGTTGTGACTCAAATTCGGAGACTGAAATCTAAGAAGAGCCCCGGACATGACCATATTGATAACAAGTTTGTGAAAGCCCTCCCTTGGAAGTGAGTGTTGTTTCTGACGTTGCTGTTCAACAGCATGCTTCGGAACTGCCATTTTCCCACACAGTGGAAGTGTGCAACGATATCCATGATACCTAAACCTGGTACTCCGGAGAACCGTGTCACATCATATAGGCCCATTAGCCTCCTTCCAACTTTTTCCAAAATTTTTTAAAGAATATTTTTGAGTATATTGTTGGCAGTACGGGGCGTTCAAGAAACCATTCCTGATCACCAATTTGGATTTAGATCACAGCATGGCACTCCCGAATAACTGCATCGAGTCGTTAATCACATACTTACTGCGTTTGTGATGAAACAGTATTCCTCTGCAGTCTTCCTAGATGTCAAACAAGCATTCAATAGGGTATGGATCGATGGACTTCTGCATAAATTAAAATTACTCCTGCCTGGCAAACAGTTTTTACTAATGCGAAGTTTTCTTCAACGACCAACCTTCTCTGTGGCGGTAAGAGACAAAATTGCACCATCAGGCACATGAGAGCCGGTGTCCCGCAGGGAAGTGTCTTAGGTCCAGTCCTCTACTCCTTATATACGTCTGATATGCCTAAAACTACAGATGAGCATTCGATTATTACTACTTACGTGGACGATACGGCAGTTATATTCAACTCTGCCTCTCTGAACGAAGCTGCGGAGAAATTGTCCAGCTACCTGGATAGATTCCACTCATGGGTCAGGCGCTGGAATATAGCCATAAACTCTGAGAAATCAACTCACTGCAACTTCATATTAGGGCAGTGCGTCTGTCCGGTTGCGACTTACAACACAAGCATCATTCCGCAACTGGAGCAAATCCGATATCTCGGTCTGATCCTGAATAAGCGTGTTACCTGGCGTGCACACATTAAGGTAGTTACAGCGCGCTGCTACCAAAAGCTCAAGAAACTGGAATGGCTTCTCCGCCCATCGAATAAGTTATCTTCAACTAATAAAAGGCTCATCTATCTGCAAGTAGTGGCACCTGCTTGGCGCTACGCCATACAAATTTGGGGCACTACTGTTGCCTACAACATCAGAAGAGTGCAGGCGTGTCAGAACAAGGCTCTCAGAAGATTTAGGGGCGCCCCTTGGTACGTCCGCAACACCACGCTGCACACTGATCTTGCCGTGCCAACTGTTTTGGAGGTGATTAATACTCACAGCTGCCGCTATCACTACAGACTTTATTCGCACACAAATCCGCTGGCGTCCTCCTTCACCCGTATCAAAACAAGGCGTAGACTGAAGAGGCCACACCCGCATGGTCGCCCCCTAAGAAGGAATCAGCCTTCTATGTCATTGTCTTTTGGGCGCAATTTGCATCATTTTTAATTTAGTCTAAGTCAAATTTTTTTTTTCACGTCATTATTTTTTTATTCCGAAAAATGTGTTATGCAGTTTACTGCGTTAAATGTTATAATTTAATTATGAAAAAAAAAAATTAAATTATTAATATGATATAAGACTAAAATTACTTTAATATTTAATATCATAAATATCGTCATCCGTCGTTGGGCGTCAGTTCTCTTATAGCGCTCTTCGCACATTGTGTCCGTTAACATCTCTGAGTGTCCTCATCACCGTCGTTGAGTGTCGTCTTTTTCTCTAACTTCGCCGTCGTAACTGATACCCATTCACTCTCGCTTCGCCATCGGTAGTCCTACTCGCTCGTTCTCACATCGCCGTCGTCGAAGAGTATTCATTCATATAGAGGTTCCGTTTCTCCCTTAAGAAAAGGCGTGAGAGACTTGTCAGGCACGATTAGAATCGGACACTGAACAGAAATGTTGGCTGTTCAACTTATGCAGCGTAATATATTGCTGTTGGTTTGCTTGGGTTTGCAAATGGACGGGCGTCGAATTGCCGTAAATGGGGAAAATATTCAATAATAAGTAAATTATAAAAACACAACAAAGACGTAATAAAAACAAAAATCAGCGACACTGTCTTCTTTCATTGATTTTTTTAAAGTTATTTATTTGCAAGTTGGTCGAGATTATTAAGCAAATTGTGTGGAGTTTTTTTAATTCTACACTAGAAATGAAATCGAGCCCATATCAGTATAGCTGCCTTGTATTTCGCCTATATTCATTTATAAATGAAAATACCAGGCGACCAGCAAAAACAAAAAAAGAAGGCATGATAGTAAAACAAAATCATACAAAAATATTGTGGGTGATACACACAATAAGAAACCAACACAACCTTATATACGCACTATACCTACACAAGGAGGTTACTCACACAATGGCAAATTTGATTTTTGAATTCAACTTCTTGAACACAATTTTCGGTTGTGCAGAAAATTAAATCCATTTCAATAGCAAGTACATTGAATGTACAGCCATTGAACAGCCAAAGAAACACAAGTGAAATTTCTAACTACCGTTGAATTTCCATAGGTAGAACTTTTATAAGTCGAATATCTCCATGACTCGAATTGAGTGCTTTTATAGCGAAAATCCAATACAATATGTCTTCCACAACTGGAATATCCCCATAACTCGAACTTCTGTTATGCATTATGGTGATTCGAGATTTGGATGTTTGACTGTACAAAGAATACGCCCAGTCCGCGAAGTTCAAGTCTCAATCGCGCAAAGCAAGTTTCGTCATCCTTACTTTGTGTCGTGTTATTTCCTCTTCATTCCTTTTGATCAGCAAAAACGAAAAATACAAATGGTCTAGACTTTGTTGTTGCGTGAGCGTAGCAAAAACGAGGAATTTTATTCCCGCGCGAGTCCCACTTCACAATTTTCGATTGTCGTACCAAATTTATTGGGGGTCAGGTCCCGAGCGCGTGTTTCTTTGTTGAGTATCATCGTCATATACGCAAGCAAATTTTTGTCTTCCCTTATGTTCTGCAAATAAGGAAAAAACAAATGTCACACGCTTTGTTGTTGGGCGGTCAAGGTGAAATTTATTTCTTTGTCTTTCCTGTATTCGCAGTAGCGCAGCTGGTTTGATACCGTTTTCACATGGGACATTTACAGTTGCTTGCTGTTTTTTCTGTTTGCCTGGTAGTAAAGGTAAAATTAGCTGTATTCAACTTCGATTTTTGACATACCTAGCGAAAAATATGCATTTTAAAGAAATTTTACTTATTTATTCTTTACTAACTAACAGCCCGAACGAATAATATCTTTTATTCATTTTAAGTTCCACCAAAACCAATACAAGTAGGTGGTGGGAATTGCAATAACAAAAATCATGTTCCTCATTCATAAAAAAATTGCGTAAAATCTATACATGTTCCTTTTTCGCTATTATTCCCACAACATTATCAATACAAAAGACTTAAGAGAGAAATGTAAACTCTATATGAATAACTTCTCTCTGGCCGTCGTGCTTGTGGGGGCACTTCGCCGTCGTTGCTTGAAGTTCCAAATATACGCTTCAAATATTTGTTCAAATCGCTGTTGTTGTAATTTGATGCGTACCCTACATACTCAACAAATTGCGTTTATCAAATTCCAATTTTATTTATTTATTATTATTTTATTTATCTTATCGGCACTAATTATCTGCACGCGGCCGTTCACAGCTTCAAATTTGAGAAGAATTAGAAAAAGGCGCAAGAGACGCTTCAAATCGTTGTTTGACGAAATAGACAAAAATTTTGATTTTTGTCAAACGTTGGTTCAAATGAAATAACACCCCCACAGACACGTCAAACTGATTCCCTTCTTTAGGGAACTATATGGAGGTAATCGCCGACCTCGTCATTGGTGTTGATGAATAATGGGCGTCATCTAACTGTCGCTCTTCTTACATTCATAATAATAATTAATAATAATATTTATTATGTTGCTTTTTATGTCAAATGAAGTAGATTTTTTTTATATTTTCTTTATATCGCTTTAAACTGCATAACACATTTGATTAAATTGAAAAGTAAGGTAATGATATAGAAGGCTGATTCCTTCCTAGGGCGAGCTCATGCGGGTCTAGCCTCTTCAGTCTACGCCTTGTTTAGATATGGGTGAGGGAGGACGCCAGCCCATTTTGGTGCGACAAAAGTCTGTAGCGAAAGCGGCAGCTGTGAGTATTAATCACCTCCATAACAGTTGGCACGGCAAGATCCCTGTGCAGCGTGGTGTTGCGGATGTACCAAGGGGCGCCTTGGTACTTATTCGATGGGCGGAGAAGCCACTCCAGTTTCTTGAGCTTTTGTAGCAGCGCGCTGTAACTACCTTAATGTGTGCACACCAGGTAAGACGCTTATCCAGTATCAGACCGAGATACCGGATTTGCTCCACTTGAGGAATGATGCTTGTGTTGTAAGTGACAACCAGACAGACGCCTTGCCCTAATGTGAAGGTACAGTGAGTTGATTTCTCAGAGTTTATGGCTATAATCCAGCATCTGGCCCATGAGTGGAATCTATCCAGGTAGCTGGACAATTTCTCCGCAGCTTCGTTCAGAGAGGCAGAGTTGAATATAACTGCCGTATTGTCCACCTAAGTAGCAATAATCGAATGCTCATCTGTAGTTGTAGGCATATCAGATGTATATAAGGAGTAGAGGACTGGAGCTAAGACACTTCCCTGCGGGACACCGGCTCTCATGTGCCTGATGGTGCAATTTTGTCTCTTACCGCCACAGAGAAGGTTCGTTGTTGAAGAAAACTTCGCATTAGTAAAAACTGTTTGCCAGGCAGGAGTAATTTTAATTTATGCAGAAGTCCATTGATCCATACCCTATTGAATGCTAGTTTGACATCTAGGAAGACTGCAGAGGAATAAGTTTTCATCTCAAACGCAGTAAGTATGTGATTAACGACTCGATGCAGTTATTCGGGAGTGCTGTGATCTAAATCCAAATTGGTGATCAGGAATGGTTTCTTGAACACCCCATTCTGCCAACAATCTACTCAAAAATATTCTTTCAAAAATTTTGGAAAAAGTAGGAAGCAGGCTTATGGAACTATATGATGTGACACGGTTCTCCGGAGTACCAGGTTTAGGTATCATGGATATCGTTGCACACTTCCACTGTGTGGGAAAATGGCAGTTCCTCAGCATGCTGTTGAAGCAACGTCAGGAACAACACTCCCTTCCAAGGGAGTGCTTTCATCACCGTGTTGTTAATATGGTCATGTCCGGGGCTCTTCTTAGATTTCAGTCTTTGAATTTGAGTCACAACCTCTTCAGGGGTGACATGTTTAGTTGGACTGTGGTCTAATATACATCTCGATAGGACTTCATCTGTTTCCTCAACGTCTCCAGGGTCAGCCAGGATAAAAGGCGTGAACCGGCTCTCCAACTCATTAGCAAATGCTTTTGCTTTCTCGGTCTCCGTACGCAGCCACTGGTTTAGAGGCCCACGGATTGGAGCATGTCTGTGAGGCTGTTGTTTGATGCACTTGGTGGCACGCCATAGATTGAAGCCAGACTTTTTCATTGGATACGCATTAGCCAACAGATTGTTGAAATATTCCGATCGCACAGCTTGGATTACATTTCTCAGTTCCCGGGCAGCTCTCCTCCATGCAGCCTTGTCAAATTCATTCCGTGATCTCATATAGCGACGTCGTAGCCTGCGTTTATATCTCACCAACTCCAGAACCTCAGGTTTTAAGAGAGCCTGAGGAGGGTTGGGTGGACAAGGGAATTGGTATGAAGAGGCTAATTCGGCGGACTCATGAATGTTCTTGGTGAACAGGTCAACCGAATCATCTATATCCTTGTCCGAATTTATTTCCATATTGAGGTTGATCCGTTCGTTTAGACGGTGATGAGAGATCGTTATGTTAGCGTGGGGAGGGAGAAGCCTTGGCTGGCATACGATGCTATCTGGAATCAATCCAAGTTGAATAAATAGTGAGATGTGGTCTGAGCTAAGGTCAGATGACTCCGCAATGTCCAGAACTGTTGGATGAATGCCATTGTATATAGCAATCTCTACTGCGTCGCGGGTAAAGGGTAGGTGCTCCGGTGGCGAGAACCTCTCTGGAAGAGTTTATTATACTCTTGTGAAATTGATTGCCTCTTGGGGTGGCAAGTAAGGACCCCTAAAGTCGATGTTTGGCATTCCAATCCCCTCCGACTAAGAATTTAGGTCCGAGTTGATTAAAGAAGGTATCGATCTGCTGCTCTGATATTTGGGGTCCTGGAGGACAATAAATGGCTGCAATGACCAGGATGCCTTGAGTTGTGTGAATACTGACAGAGACATTTTGAATTGAGTCAGACCGAATGGCTTCCAGCTGATGGTGGTTTTTTTAATTGTGTGAAAACAACTACATTGCGGCATGCGCTGTTATATACCTTACTTTGAATACATGAAAATATTATGTGCTTTTAATGATCTCTCTTACAAAACTGGGCGATTGGCGCAGGGTTTTGATATGCGGGGCTATCAACCACAGCTGGGAAGTTTTTTGCACATCTCGAGAAGGAATGAGAAATGTCATTTGCCCTAGAGTGTAAACAAAGCCAAACCAAAGAAGAATCATCGATATTGGCGGCTACCGCTCCACCCTTGCCTAAAAACTAGAATTTCAAACAAGAACTAAAACGTGAAGAAGCATTTAGAACGAAAACAACGGTTGTGCGCGGAAAGTTACAGCAAAATTTTAAAGTGTTTTTCAATGTTCTATAATTTATATTTTGAGGATTGCAGTACTTTTTTTTTTTGCTAAAATCTGTTTATGTACAGAAACAGAAAGTATACGAATTTATTACATACATTAATAGTTTATAGTAATTTACTAATTAATCATTTAAAATGCCTCTCAGAAAAATGTCGAATCACTCAAAAATTGCAACGATTCTAGACTTATTAGACTCAGTAATTATATACAAAGTGAAGAAAATCTAGAATCTCCGTTAAAAATGCAGTGTTCCCATTGAAACTTGTACGTGTTACTAGACTAACCATTAACCCGAATCACGTGTATCGGAGGCTTCCACAGACAGAGAAATTCGCTTGGGTTCTCAAACTCCGGCTTCACGAGAACTTCAAAATAGTGGAGAACGTAATACAGAAGATCATAAATACCAAGACGTTGCTAGACCTTTTGAAAATGATGATCTGCACCAGAACAATTATAATCTGCTAGGGCTAATTATGAGCACAGACGCCAAGATAATGACAATGATTTCATACCTATAAGGGAAGGGAGAGAAGAAATGCGACAAGCAGAAAAGCCAGAACAACGTCAATCACGATCACACGCTGGTCGGATTCATACAAATATCAATAGAATGCCAATTTCATCTGATGATTTGGATGAGCCACAAGAATATGATGCTGTGGGTTATGGTGTTCCTTGGATTAATAAAGAGAGAGCAGGTTTTACATATTTACGTACAATTCACTATGCTGAAGATGTTTCCATTTTTTCGACACGACTATGCTGGATTATATCAATAAATGTGTGCCTAAAGTACATATTACCGACGATTCTAAGCGTCCGCCCTGGTTTTGAATAAAAAATAATATAAATAATTTCTAATAAAAAATATTAGAAATCGGTTATTTGAAAAATTTAAACCCTCTTGTTCCGCAACTGATTATGCGAGTTATACCGCGGCTCGTAGTAAATTCAACATTTCTAATCAATCTTGATATAGTAGATATTTACGCAAAGTAAAAGTTAATCGAGATCCCAAGAATTTTTTTAAATTCATCAAAATCAAAAACAACTCAGAGTTATTTCCAACTAGTATGGAGTTTGATGGAGTTGCAAGTAGCTCCGATGAATTTTTGCTAAATTTTTTCTGGGGAACTACTCTAATAGTGCCTGTGGAAATAGTTCAGCTTACCCTTATACAATTGATGAATTTAATCACTTCAATTTGCCGTTTATTGACGGCAAGATTGTTTTACGATACCTAAAGTTGATTAAACCTCCTTTTTGTCCTGGTTCGGATAATATTCCTAGTTTTATCCTAAAAAGCTGAGCCGACAACTTATATATTCCGCTTTGTACCCTATTTAATTTATGCCATACCGTCATCAAACACTCTCAGATTTTAATGTACGCAGATGATGTAAAACTATGTTTCAGCCTTAATAACCCCTCTCACGGGATTTTCATCAGAGTGACATAGACTCTTTATCTCGTTGGTGTTCCAAAAACTATTTAATCCTCAATACCAATATATGCAAAGTTATGTCCTTTTTTCGCGGAGCTCTTATTTCAAATCCTTATTACATTAACTCAAATAGTTTAGATCGTATTTCAGAGTTTAATGACCTGGGTATTTTGATGGACTCGAAGTTGCATTTCGGTACCCACATTTCCACTTCGGTTTCTAAAGCTAGAGGTATCCTTGGCTATATTAAACGCTGGTCTAAGGAATTTGATGATCCGTATACTACCAAAGTACTATACACTTCACTAGTAAGACCTATTCTGGAGTATGCGTCTTATGTCTGGGATCCTCAATATCAGATTTATATCAATCCTAGTGAGTCTGTGCAAAAGCAATTTCTACTTTTTGCTGTCAAAAACTTGTACTGGGATATTAATGCTTGCCTACCATCTTATCGGTGTCGTCTCAAATTGATCAACCTCCCTACCTTGTCTAGTCGTAGAACGGTCATTGGTGTAACTTTTATGTATAACCTCATTTATGGTAGTATTAACTCAACTTTCTTACTTAGAATGATTAACTTTAGTGTACCAGCACGTCCAACTAGAAACTATTTTCCTATTACTCTTTCCTTTTGTAGAGCTTCTTATTTGCAACATGATCCATTCTATATCTTATGCAAATCTTTTAATACCCACTTTGCGTGCGCTGCGCCTCCCACCTCTTCGAATGTTATAAAGACTAAATTGTTGGCATCGTTCAATTAATGCATCTATTCAATTTGCAATCCAATTAATGCATTTTATACTGGTAACCTGCATTTTTTCTCCTTGTTTGAATAGTCTGTGTTATTGTAGGTATTGAATTCTAAATTGAATATTAGCTTTAGTTTAATCTTTCATGCTGATTATGTTAGTGGCTGATGATGTTTTTATCTGTAGCCAAATATTTAATACGTAGACATTAGCTTTGGTATCGCATGATCACCAAAGATATTAGCATTTAAGACCAGCTGAGCCCAGTCTATGTGACTGGGTGAATTTGCAACTTGGGCCTGCACCATGTGAGATCAGTGTGTGGTCATTGCGTACCTACTAAGTCAATGTATTAAAAAAAAAATAAAAATAAAAAAAAATAGGTGGTATGGTCATATGCTCTAATTTCTGTGGCACTCTCAATGGAGAATGGATTATGCTGCTCAAATGGAAAAATGCATATCGACACTTTTCAAGACTCTTCAGACCTATGAAACTTCCATAATCTAATCACTTTTTGAAGAATGTCTTCTTAAACACTAGTGAATTTCAAATGACGTCTTTCGGAGCGAAAGAAATTAGAGAGGGGCCATTTATGCCAACCTTTAAAATACAAGGCCAAGTTTATCATTTTCTAGGGTCGTTAATACTACAAGATGAGCCAAATTTTCTACAGATTTATTTTGTATCAGACAACATTCAACAAACTAATATCAGAAATAGAAACTTTCAACAACTGAACAACGAACTTATATCTGAACTCCAAAACATGCTGCATCAAGTCCAATAAATACCGCAAGGGAAAGGAAATCGTTACAAATTGGTCATCAATGTCGACAAACGTCCTGTCATAGAACAACGTGGAAAATAAAACGCCCCTGTTACAGATGAGGTTGCAGTCGTTTTGGCAGATCAGGAAAATTATAGGCGTGACATCGTATTTCGCACTAGCGATAATCAGCTGCATAATGGAAACACACAGGGCTTACGACGCCCTACAATACCCATTAATTTATATTCGCGGAGAAGATGGATATAATTTTGTACTCTACCAAATTAACCCTATAACTAGGGCTCCAGACTATAACAAAGAAATGTCAGCACTGCAACTTTATTTATATTTGCTGCAATACGACATGGTCGACATGGTTTATTTATCTGCAAAGAATTTGAGGATTATTTAGTCAATTTATTGTCGATATGTATGCGAAAGTAGAGACTGAGCGCTTAGTATACATACAAACTAACCAGAAACGTTTACGCGCTGAAGATTACGTGCATCTCAGGGACGCTATGCAACAAGACAATAACACTGAAAACTTAGGTCAGTTTGTTATTCTTCCGTCCAGTTTTACGGGTGGGCCACGTTATATGCACGAGCGTACGAAAAATGCATTTATTATGTTCGAAAATTTGTTTGCCCTGACCTCTTTATAACCTTCACGACTAATCCAAAATGGAATGAAATTTCCAAAGAACTTCTTCCAGGACAGGCTCCACACGATAGACACGATGATATAGCTAGACTTTTTGACTTAAAATTAAAGCTCGTGATGAACTTGCTCACAAAACAAAAACTTTTGGCCCAGATTTTTGCCACATGTAACCATTAATGGCAAAAACGTGGATTACCCCACGCCTGTGTACCCCTGTGGCTACAAGACAAAATTGGACCCAAAGCTGTTGACACAACCATAAGTGCTGAATTTTCTGACAGAAGTTAGGACCCAATATTGCACCATATTATTAAAATGCACATGTTCATGATTCATGAGCCGTGAGGCAGCCTAAATTTGAACTATCCTTCCATAAAGGAAAATCGTTGTTCTAAAAGTACTGCGAAAACTTGATGGTATCCTGTATCTTACTTACCAAGCTGCCTGCATTGCGCGTCATTTGCTTGATGGAGATGAACACTGGGACTGCGCAATGGCCATAGCATGCATCAGCGACACTCCGCAAAGCTTGTGGCATTTGTTTGCAATAATGTTTTGGTATTTTAGTATGTTGTGGACTTTCAGATGCTGTACAGTTATGGCAAAAATATCAAGGAAAATTGTTGGAAGACTTTTTCAGAAATATGCAGCTGA
Organism: Cacoxenus indagator; assembly: GCA_035041755.1. Taxonomy (NCBI): domain Eukaryota; kingdom Metazoa; phylum Arthropoda; class Insecta; order Diptera; family Drosophilidae; genus Cacoxenus; species Cacoxenus indagator. Next base: position 53,232 of record JAWNKX010000652.1, read on the forward strand.
ACAATGATAGCGAGCTTAACGATGGACATGAGAGTAATTTCAACCGATGCTTGCTCGATATTCAAGACATAGCTACGTGTATTGGCTGAAATCTTCTGCCGCAGTATGGCATTCCCACTCCAAGTTTAAATTGCGAATAGTAACTTAATACAATTATAGAACAAAATAAAGTAGAACAAACATAAATGAAATAAAATATAAAATGCAAAAAAAAAAAGGCAAAAAGAAAAAGAAAGAGTTATTGATATATGTGTTGTATCTAGATTAGAATTTATTCTACTAGATCCACTGGCCTTGTCCTTCTGTAACCTGCGTCTGCGTTGAAGTTCATGTATTGGTAGTAGGTTGACACCAACATTTGAGTGTTGGGTAAGCTTCGTCTGGTAGATACGACTTATTTTTGTAATCTCCTCTGTCACTGTTGGAATATTAAGATCACGATGCAGATCATTGTTAGTTATATACCACCCAGCCTTGGTGATCATACGAAAGATTTCTGATTGTTGTCTTTTTATTATGTCTGTATTTGGTGTACGAGGTGGTGTGAATTTAGTTTTAGTTGTATATACAACATGTACTGTTTTAGTATTATTTACTTTAATTTTCCACTTTTCAAACCACCCTAGGGTAATATCCAGATGCTGTTGCACTTTGGATGTTGCTATGTTTACTTGCCTATGTGCGCTAAGTATTATAGTGTCATCAGCAAATGTGACTATCCGTGAAGCGTCGTCATTTGGTGATGGTATGTCCGCTGTAAAGATAGTGTATAATAACGGTCCTAGTACACTTCCTTGTGGTACGTTTTTATTTTTCTTAATGTGGAATATTCATCTGAGTACGTAACGAAAAAATATAGTATACTAATATCTGTAGTACGTTATGCGGGAATATATTGCGCAATTTGTTGATTAGTCCTTTGTGCCAAACTTTGTCGTATGTCTTCTCAATATCTAGAAAAAGTCCTATGCAGAACTTTTTGTCGTCTAGATCGTTTAAAATTTTTTGAGTCACGCGATGGATTTGTTGTATGGTCGAGTGTTTACGTCAAAAGCCAAATTGGTGGTCAGGTATTATATATTTGCGTTCTATAATAGGTAACAGTCGCTGGCATAGGAGTTTCTCGAATATTTTTGACAGCACTAGAAGTAAGCTAATTGGTCTATATGATGCTGGATTTTATACGTCTTTACCAGGTTTTAGAACTGCAATGACTTCAGCCACTTTCCATACTTTAGGAAAGTAATTTAATCTAATTATCGCGTTGAAAATATTACGTATGTATACCACTGCTTGAAGTGGTAGCTCCCTTAAAAGTTTTCCGTCAATTTTGTCATATCCGGGTGCTTTTTTGGGCTTTATGTCGTACTGTATATATGAGTATTTCATTTGTGCATGTTTCTTAAGGCGAGTTGGCTGGGGAGTGACTGTCGAGTTTATATGACAGTCATCTTCGTTGAGTGTTTCATCAGCAAATATTTTCTCATAATAATTTGCTAGCACTGTCGCCTTGTCTAGGTTCGTTACTGCCCTTGATCCATTGTCCATTTTTATAGGTGCCTGGCGTATTGTTTTATTTGTCAGTTTTTTTGTAGCTTTCCACAGAGAGTATTCGGTAAAGCTTGTCGGAGTAAGCCTCTGTAAATACTTCGTGATTTCATAATTTTTCTGATTTTGGAGATATTTTTTAATTTCTTTAGTTGCCTTGTTATATTTATTTTTCGCATCGGGGAATCTGCAAATGGTCCATGCTTTTTTCAGTTTTCGTTTTGGGCATATCAATTTACGAAGCGTAGGGGGTGTGTATCGCTTTACATGGTGTATTATCTTGTCCGGAGTTGATTGCAATACTGCCTTCTCAATGGTATCGTTTAGGTGGACTAAAGATTTTTCTATATTGTAGGGTGATCTCAGTGTAATGCTTGTATTTGAGTTTTCGTTAATGTAGTCGCGATAGGTATCCCACTCAGTTTTGTTGTTCTGCAATAGTTTAGAATTGGTTGGGTTCACTTCAAATGAGTTAAGTTCTAGTAGTATAGCTGTTGGGAAAGAACACACACATTTTTCACACCATCGGCTAGATATGAGATAGAACGGCTGGCTTGACGAAACGAAAAAAAGAAGCACTTGAAAGACAAGCGCCAACGCGAGCAGAACGTCACAGTTTCGAATTAAATTAACTTACATCATCAAATTTTTATTTAAATAAAGAACCTACAAAACATTTTGGTGACCGTGACGGGACGCTTCTGACTGGCGGGGGCATGCGAAACGTAAAACGGATTTGGTCCTGGAGAAATCCACTGCTGGCGTCTTTTGAAGAGGGCTTAGATACGCAAAAGAATAACCAAGGTTCCAATTTTCGACGGTGAAACCATCATGTCTATTGGCTGAGTAAGTACAATTTCGACTCATTTGTGTGAAGGTGTAGTTTTTGCAAACTAATAAATGTGAAAAGAAAGAAAAGGCAACTGCAAAAAAGAAATATATGTATAGATATTTAAAAATGAGTGTTGTTGGCATTTGGCAAAAATATTTTTTTTGTCATTAAATTGTGTGCCTAAGTGACCTTGATCTCGGCGTGTTGTTGTTGTTGAAGGAACGTTATCGCAAGAAAACCGTTGGTCCTATCGCACTTCAAATATAAAACACAGTTTGCGTGCGTGAAAAAGATCAACAAAATGCCAACAGTAAATGATGTTGAAAGTGGGGAGAGAGCAACGCAAATGAATTAAACGCTCTTAAACGGCAAAGAAGTGCAATGAGGAGAAGAATAGGAAGTTTGAATAAGAGAACTGAAAGCGACGGAAGTAAGACAAATGCAACTATAATTAAATGCCGGTTAGAATTATTAGAAGCGAACTTTCAACAATATTGTATTATTCAGACTGAAATCGAAATGTTAAGCGCCGATGATAAGGATAGAAGCGACTTTGAGGAGTCTTACATTTCAGCCAAAGCAAAACTTCGTTCACTACTCAAACGAACTAAGACTCCTTAGGTTCAAAGTTCATTTAATGTCACATTAGATTCCGAACGCCAGAGAAATAGATTACGAAAATTAAAGCTGCCTCGTTTCGACGGAAAGTATAGTGAATATAAGAGGTTTGCGATAGTTTCAAAACACTAGTCGATGTTACTATATGTTACTACACCGGATATTGAAAATTTTAATTATTTACTCAGTTGCTTATCAGGGCCTGCATTGAACGTTATTGAAGCTTTTCAAGTCATCTGATAATTATTAAAAAGCATTAGATCGGTTACGAGACCGGTATGATAAAAAGGTGCTAATTTTCCTAAATCACATTGACTCCTTCTTGAATTTGCCAGAAATGATTAATGAAATGATCCAATTTCATTGCCTAAAATTATCGATTCAGTTGCCGCCGTGTACTGCTCTCTGTTGTTAATTGGAAATGAACGCGATGTTTCAAATTCAATAATTGTTCATCTAGTTAAAGCAAGGTTAGATCAAGAGACAAGGGAGTACTACGATGAACGACAAGATTACGAGAAACTGCCTTCTTGGGCCGAATGGTATAAGGTATTAGATAGTCGGTGCTTATTTCTAGAAAGCCAGTCGAAAGCACCCGGTACCACACCGCCCAGCATTAAAAAGTGTCAGTTTTCAAATAGAAAGGTCAACAGCTTTGTTAGCACAGCGTCTGCATGTTCATATTGTAAATCCACTGAACACCATCTTGGAGGTTGTGCAAAATTTATTACACTTCCAGTCTTTGAACGTTTTGACTTTGTCAAGCGTAATGCACGCTGCATAAATTGTTTAGAGAACGGTCATATTGTATCAAAATATCAGTCAAAGTCTCGGCGCCGCATTTGCCACCAACCCCATCACAGTATTCAACATAAATTTAGTCCGGTTAACGCAAATTTGGCAAACACGCCCATCCAGCAATATTTGACAGACGAGCAGCCCAGCTCCTCAACTTACCCAGTTGTTTCGCTACTTACACGCTGCCCAAAACGAGCACTCATCCCGACTGCAGTAATAAACATAGCCGATGTGTATGGAAATCTACAGCCGGTAAGGGCTATTCTAGATTCATGCTCCGAAATTAACTTCATCAAGGAAGAGACAGCCAAACGTCTGAAGTTAAAATTGCATCCGCAGATAATGAAGTAGCTGGCATAGGAGGAATTCGTGCACCACTGAAACAGGTTGTGGTAGCAACAATCAAATCAAGAATTGTACAATTTCGACGCACCACCCATTTTTTAGTTACGAAATCAACCACTTCCCAACAGCCAAGTGAGCCGTTTAATACCACTGATTGGAATATTCCAAATTCAATTCTTTTTGCTGATCTCGAGTTTTTCAAACCTCATAAAATAGATTTGTTGCTCAGTGCCGAAATATTCTGGATATGCAATATGGATCATTGGTGGCAATTACCAGATGAACAGTCATCAGCGACCATTAACATGCAATCTAGCTCTCGAATCACGACCGGACACGGTGGACAATTTTGAAGAAATTTTGGGAACTCGAAGAAGGATTTCAGAATGTTGCATCTCTGAATCCTAATGAACAGCGATGTGAGGAGTTGTTTGCCTCTCATATCAATAGTCAACCCGGTGGACGTTTATGTGTGAGACTTTCTTTCGCAAGACTGATGTCTTAGGATCTTCATTCGAAATGGCTAAACGACGTTATTTGCTTAAGGAACCAAGGCTGTATACAATGTATGCTGAATTCATGCATGAATATAAGGAACTTTAGTAGTAAAGTAAAGTAAAGTAAAGTAGTAAAGTAAGTTACTTTAGTAGTAACTTTAGTAAACACAGTCTACTTCAGCAAACCATACTACGTTATTCCACATCACTGCATGTTGCGTCCCCAGCATGAAACTACCAAACTGCGGGTGGTATTCGACGCGTCGGCAAAGACAACATCGAATCGTTAATTAAACGATATCCTTTTAGTTGGTGCAACACTTCAACAGCCGTTGCTTCTAAGGAACACCATTCAGGTTACAAATACCTGGGTGTGTATTTGTATAGGCGGCTAACTTTCAAGAGGCATATTTCAAGTATCACGAAAGACAGAGGATTGGCAAATTGCATTGGCTTTTAACTAGCAGGAATAAATTGTCCTTGGGAAATAAGGTGAACATTTACAAAACCATAATTGCTCCTGCTTGGCGATACGGTTTGCAGGTGTATGGCATAGCAGCGAGGTCAAACATCACGAAGGTGAGAGTAATGTAGGCCAAGACATTACGAATGCTTACTGGTGCCCCTTGGTTCATGCGAACGGCGGACCTTGAAAACGACTTAAAAATATAGAAAATTGGCGATGTGATAAATCGTCAGGCCAAAAAATATATAGAGAGGTTAAAAAATCATCCAAATAAACTAGCAAGGCGCCTTCTGAAACGACGCAGAATTTGAGGAGTTAGGGTAACGAGACGGCTGAGAAGATCGCACCCTGCCGACCTCCACAACAGATCCTTTTAATATTATATCTACACTTTACTATATCCCCACTTATTATTTAAGTTGTTTTGTTAATTTTTGTATATACAGTTTAATTGAAGTTGTTCTAATAATAACAGAAAAATTAAATATAAAGGAAATAAATAGAAATAAAAATAAAAAAGAAGTTGCTTCTAACACTCACGGCGTCTCATTTGCACAAGTTTGCATTGATAGCAGACATTTTGAAAATATACTGATAATTTTTGTTAGACAAGTTTAATCGAAGATTCCAGATGGTTCTTTGGAGATTCAATCAAAGTCAACCAATTCAAATTTATGAGCTGAATGCTGTTACGTACGGAATGGAATCGTCGCCTTTTCTGGCAATTCGATGCTTTCATCACATTGCAGAGCTGCATAGCAAAAGGTATCCAGTTGGAGCAAACGTGTTAAAAGAGGAGTTATATGTTGACGATTTGCTTACTGGTCCTGAAACATTAGAAGAGTTGAAGCTGAAGCAGATAGATATTTTTTATATTTTTGGACTCCACAGAGTAAGTCTTACAAAATGAAATTCTAATCATACAGACATCATTTCAGAAGCAACTGGCGAAGTTCCGATTAACTACAGCGATAACATCACAAAGGCTTTGGGCGTGTCGTGGAAACCGAAATCGGACAAGTTTTGTGTCCACTTTGACTTAGAGACAGTTGATAAACCTACGAAACGATCCGTGCTGTCTGCAGTTGCTCGTATTTACGACCTGATGGGTCTTCTAAGCCCAATCATTGTTCTGAGCAAAATACTCATACAGGAAATATGGTTACAGCAGCTTGGGTGGGACGACTCGCTTTCAGTCAACTTAGAGAAATTGTGGCTTCAATTACAAAGTGACTTCGACCACATTTACAACATCAAAATCCCTCGCTACGTATGCACTACCTATTCATCGGTATGTGAGGTGCATGGCTTCGCGGACGCCTCACAGTGGGCGTATGGTTGTTGTTTGTACGTACGAGCACATTCAAACAAAGGGGTAGGTGTCAATTTATTGGTTGCGAAATCAAAAGTAGCTCCAATTCAAGCACAATCGCTACCTCGGTTGGAACTTTGTGCCACACTATTACTTACTCGTGTGAATGCAATCCATCAAGCATAAGGTTGAGCCATATTCAAGATGGATCTACTTCTGAACGGACTCAAAAATAGTTCTGCATTGGCTCAAGGTGCACGCTTCAACACTACACAGTTTTGTGGCTAACAGAGTGAGTGAGCTGCAAGAAAATACATCCCAGATGGAATGGAGACCAGTACCGTCGAATCAAAATCCTGCAGACATAGTATCTCGCGGATGCAGTGCAATGGAGCTCCCCTCTTCAATTTGGTTTCAGGGTCCAACGTTCCCGCTTGAAGGGTCGAAATCTAGGCCCGTAACTGACATCATTCAAACATCGTTAGTCACAAACGAAGAGGCACGTCGGCCCACTACTTTGACATGCACATCAACCTCCACTAAGACGCTCATGGAAAATATTATCGGCGCTAATTCATCGTACTAGGGTGTTCTGCTCATCATTTCATATATATATCGCATGTTTAAAAGAGAACCAATTCAGAGAGCGAATCCTTCACCTAACGGCAAAGGAATTGGACGCCACCTTTATTCAAATCGATGCAGCCATCCAACATACATATTTCATCAATGAGCTGCACTGCATTCGCTCAGGCAAGTCAATTCAAGCCAGTTTGCAAAAACTTACTCCATTCATAGATAAGGTCGGGGTTGGCAACAAAGTGGTAGAAGTGATTAGAGTAGGTGGCCGTCTAATTAATGCTAATATCTCATATGAAGCTCGTTTTCCTTACTTACTACCCAAAGGACATAGGTTTACTCAGCTATACTTGGAGCACATTGCATACATCTTCATGCTGGGCCAAAGGCTTTACTGGCCCAAAAAAATTGGGTCATCAAAGCCCGAAAGATGGTCCGCAAGGTTGTTCGGAGTTGTTTGTTTTCATTACAAGCCTCGCCTGATGGGTCAACTGATGGAAAATCTTCCAGCTATCCGTTTATGAGCGAGTAGGCCATTTCTCATCACCGGCATTGACTTTGTGGTCCTTTCTTTACGTCTTACCGCATCAGAGGAAAGCAGCCTTATAAAACATATAAAACATTCGTTTGTTTTGCCTCAAAGACGACACATCTGGAGATTGCCCTAGCACATCTTCTTCGACAACGCAACGAATTTTGTGGGCGCAAACAACCAGATGAAGGCTTTCAGAGACGCCATCGTATCGCGACATGCACCCGAGGGAGTAGAAACTTACTGTAGCCAGGCCGGATTCGACTTTAATTTCATTCCTCCTCGCGCTCCACACTTCGGCGGCTTGTGGGAGGCGGCAGTGAAGTCCTCTAAATTACTGTTGGTGAAGAATGCTGCACAGGCCAACCTGCCTTACGAGGAGCTGCAAGCACTTGTGGCGGAGGTTGAAGCGATCCTTAACTCGCGCCCCATCCCTGCATCACTGATGACCCTAACAATAGCTTGTGGTTGCTTGTGCTTAACAGACGTGTTTTGAATCTGCTCCGCATTTTGATTTTGATTAGCATTTGGCATCTAATTTGTCTATTGTCGTTTATCGTTACTAATATTTATTTTCTTTCCGGTGTTAAGTGAATTTATAAGTGAATTTATTTGTGGTGTATGGCTCATTTCACCCGTATAAATTTTGTACTTATCAATGTTTAATTATTTTTGGCAAGTACAACGCTTAAATTTGCCTTTCCTGTGTATTGAGTTCAATCTTCTTTTTTTACCCTCTTTGCTCTCCCTTTACAATAGTGTTTGCTATTTTAGTCTTTTTCTGTTTCCTTCTTGCTCTCTATACAGTACTTATTATTTTTAAATAACTGTATTTCCTCTTTTTTCTCTGGAAAAATATTATTATTCACCTCACTTTTCTCTTTGCAATTCTATCTCTGTCTAGCTGAGAGCCTCAAAATTCGGGCTTATGTCGTTGTGCTTTTTTTTTGCACAGTGTGTTGATAATAACAAATAAATTTTAAAAATAAATTTAAAACAAATTTTTCACTCTCAAGTTTGTTTATTTGATATATTCATAAATTTTTAAGCTTTTATAAATTTATACCCAAAAAAAAAAAATAAAAAAATTATTTTTTTATTTTTATTTTCTTTTAATTTTTTATTTTTTTATATTTTTTTCTCTCTTTTATTTTATTATTTTTATTATTATTATAATTTTTTTTCATTTATTTATTTATTTATTTATTTATTTATTTTAATTTACTTCTTTGTCACTTATTTTTATTTTATTTAAAAAAAAAAATAAAATTTTTTTTTCTTATCTTATTTATCTTGTTTTGCTTTTATTTTATTTAATATCTCGTTTCTATACTTCGCGCAAAATGAGTTGCTGTAATCGGGCTTGCTCCAACAAGGACAACTTTAATAGTGATAAGTTTAGAGGTGTATCTTGTTGGATAACATCGCCCACCTTAAGTGCGCTGGGTTGACTGGTCGCGACTATGACCGACTTTACGGTACAGCTTAACCTGCATGTGGTGGCATCAGGTGGTCGTGCCATAATATCTCGTTTCTATACTTCGCGCAAAATGAGTTGCTGTAATCGGGCTTGCTCCAACAAGGACAACTTTAATAGTGATAAGTTTAGAGGTGTATCTTGTTGGATGGGCGATAACATCGCCCACCTTAAGTGCACTGGGTTGACTGGTCGCGACTATGACCGACTTTACGGTACGGCTTAACCTGCATGTGGTGGCATCAGGTGGTCGTGCCCCACCTGCTTCAATCGCCAGGGGGCCTTCTCAATGATGTACCACCGTATGCGAAATAAATACCACAAACTTAAGAAACTATTAACTGAGCTCGCCTCAGAGTTTGATGCTGGGGCAAAAATGGTTATGGAGTACTCTTTCGACTCGAATCCAACGGCTAATGCAGTTCAACTGCCGCCATTATCCCCTCACAATCTTGCGCCTACCACAGCGCCACTTATTTCTTTTTCGTCTCCTCAACCCCCTTCTTGCATTCCCACGCAACTTGTTTTACTTCTTCCCAACTTTTACCCACTTACTCTTATGTACTTTATACTCCAATTCCTTTAGCTCCTTCAAACCTTATGCCTTCTACTATTTCTCCATCTGTCGCTTTGAACTTTCCATCCACTACTTGTTCGTCTTCCTCGACGCCTTGTCCTACTTCTGTGACTTCAGCTTCAACTTCTCCAACTTGTTCTTCTTCTTCCCAACCTTTACCCAGTCACTCTTCTGTACTTTCTTCCATATCCACCCCATCGTCCCATCCCGCTCAAATTCCGGTAGCTCTGTCAACCACTATCCCATCTACTACTTCTTCATCTATCGCCTTTAACTTTCCCTCCACTACTTGCTCGACTTCCTATATTCCATGTCTTACTACTGTGACTGCAGCTTCAACTTCTCCAACTTATTCCCCTTCTTCCTAACCTTTACCCACTTATTCTTCTGTACTTTCTTCAATATCTAATCAATCATCCCATCCCGCTCCAATTCCAGTAGCTACTTCTATCAATATCCCCTCTACTACCACTTCATCTGTCGCTTTCAACTTTCCCTACACTAATTGTTTATCTTGCTCTATTCCCTGTCCTACTACTGTAACTTCTGCTTCATCTTCTACCAAAGTCTCTAACTCCTCCCGTACTTTGTCTCCCCCTAAGAGTTCTTCGCAGTCTAATACTGCCTCTACTCCAGTGCCATGTATTTTGAAGGTGCTGGATCCACGTAAACATGTTTTTGTTTCCAGGTTGGATAAGGAGACAACCTGTAAAGACGTTGCACGTTATATTTCATCAAAATCATGCAACCTTTCGAATATTAATATTCACAAGTTTAATTTTGCTAGCCCTAGAGAAGTATTTTCTGTCATTTGTGGCTCTAATTTCTGGCCTGCCCATATGGTGGTCCATGAGTTCATTCCTAGAAAAAAATCTAGGGCGTTGAAGGTTACCTTACCAGTCACTGCTTCTGCTTCTTCAAAATCCCCAAAAAACTAAGTCTACATTTTCAAAATGTTAGAGGGCTAAATTCTAAACTTTCTTCGTTTTATCTTAGAAGTTTTCCTTTCAGTTCCGACATTATGGTTTTTGTTGAGACTTGGCTTCGCCCTGATGTTCTCAACTCTGAAATTTTCAATAACTTTACTCTACGTTTCGTAAAGATTGTTATGGCCGCGTAGGTGGTGGAGTCTTAATCTCTGTTCTTTCATCTTTTTCGTCAGAATTTCTCTCTTGACGATACTGAAAACATTGAATTTATCTGCGTCAAAATTTCAATCTCTAATTATAACATTTTTATTACTTGTTCATATATCCCTCTTTCATCGTCCGACTCAGTCTACTTGGATCAAGCGAAAGCTATCCAGAATGTATTAAAGCTCATTAATGACGCTGATATTTTGCTTTGTTTTGGGTGATTTTAATCTTCCCTCTATTAATTGGATTCCTTTTAGTGACTCCAATATCGTTCTTCCTTCTGTTGGCAGCGAGTTCGTTGATTTATTGCTGTATCTCTCTCTCCAGCAAATAAACCACATTTTCAACATCAAACGTAGTATGCTAGACCTAGTGTTTACTAACTGCCATGAAAATACCTCACTGTCGAGGTCCTCTCCATTGTCAATTCCAGAAGATACCTATCACCCCACTCTTGAGGTGACACTAACTCTTAACCAACTTCTCTCTGCATCTGATTCAACTTGTGCCAAGCCAAGACAAGCT
>JAWNKX010000653.1:0-18778 GCA_035041755.1 Cacoxenus indagator
TGTTATTATTATTATTATTATTATTAATATTATTATTATTATTATTATTATTATTATTATTATTATTATTGTTATTATTATTATTATTATTATTATTATTACTATTATTATTATTATTATTATTATTATTATTATTATTATTATTATTATTATTATTATTATTATTATTATTATTATTATTATTATTATTATTATTATTATTATTATTATTAATATTATTATTATTATTATTATTATTATTATTATAGTTCCCTAGTTTCCACTTATTTCAAAAGGAGAAACTTCAGAAGGAATTGGCAGAGATTCTCAATAATATAAAAGAACGGGAAAAATAATTTGGCACTGCAACTTTCACGGGTGAGAGGCGATATACATTAATTGCTAAATTAAGCAAAGACAAGAAAATAATAAAAACCATAGATCGAAAAGGTGTAATACAGCGCAATTTAGGGTCTAGACAAGTACGTTGGGATTTTGGATGCGCATTTTACGAACTTCTCTTTCTTTCTTTCAGGTTCTGTTTTGGATTTGTATTTTAAGACTACCGCTAGGGCCACCCCTGACATTACCACTGAATTGAGTTAACGGTAATAGAGAACTTCACCCGGTAAGTATTCAACGACTTTTCAAATCCATTCAATTATATTTTGACCGAATTCACTTTTACAGTAATTTGTATCGTCGTTGTCAATGCCGGCGTGGAAAGCATTTTTGAAGGCGTACCGAGCGAGTTGCCAAGAACTTACCCCGAAGTTGCCGACGTCAAAGCTTTCCAGCAGCAGGCCATAAAACACTGAACGTTTTAAATTGTTAAAAAGGAATATTGTTTTGTGTTAGAGTTGAAGTCATTGCCATATTACCGTTGATTTCTCTTCGCTAAATTTAATTAATTATGTGTCAAAATTGTCTTGGTTGCAATGTATATTTTCTATACATGTTTAAATTTTCAATTTAGATTGCAAAGCAAGAAAAGAAAACAATTAAATCTCCGTAGCGTTTTATTTGCAGTTGTCTGCAGTTCCCAATGGAACAGGCCGTACACATAGGGTTATCTTTTTATAGTCTTCACGCCGTCAATAGTATTATTACTTAGTCATGAAGCTTGTAACTTACTGAATGAGATTTGGCTAAGGGGCTTAATAAGGTAATTCCCAAACAGGACACGGTATTCAGTGGATGTTGCTTTGCGCAACTCATCGCCCGAGGAAAATATTGAAAATCTTGCACCTTACGAGCTTAAGGAGCGTACCACGTAACGTTAAGTTAATTTATTTCATTGATCACACAATGAGTGTATTCCAAGTGCAGTAACAATAACAACAACAACAACAACAACACCTCAGTGTAGTGTTTAAAAAAAAACACGTGCTAATAATTTTTGCCACATTTTGGCACACTCTATCTCTCTCTCTTCGCCCAAGCAACTCCCGCAAGCATGTGGATTTCATGCCGCTGGTACTCCGGTTGGCGTTGCGATTTTGAACTTGTGTGTTTTCGTTAACTTCGAAACGTAACATTACTTACGGATTATTTGACGGATGTGCAATCAAATCAAAATATTTGCAGATTTGAATTTAGTTTACTCGGCTTAATCTCATTTTTCGAAACCTTTTCATTTCGTCTTCCTCTTCTTCTTCAATAAGCTGTTGCTGTGAAACAACTTCTTGATACGTTTTTATCTTTTGACTGCTTTTATCTTCTGTTGTTTTTGTTGTTGCTGTTATTGCTTGTCATGACTTACCACTCTATTGGTTATCTGATTATTTTCCATACACAGTTTGCTCATGAAATGCTATCAGTTCGCTTCCTCTTCATTTCTTCTTTTCTTAGCGCTTCATTGTTACACAAATCAAAAGCAATTATGACTTTAAATGGCGGCTTGGGTGCTTGTATACGGGCGAATTCATTTCCGTTTTTCGTAATAAGCTTTTGACACGCTTTTGACTTAGGCTCGCGTCTCTTTTCTAGACTCAGTGGTGCTTGACTCACAGTTTTAAATAAATATTTGTGTATTTTGTTAACGAGTGTTGTCACAGTTGAGTGGGTTTAGTTTTTATTTGTTCGTTTCTTTGATTTACACTATCAACAGCAGCTATTAAGCCGACCTCGGTAGCTTAGCGTAAATGTACTAAATCAGAACCCCAGAGGGCGTGGGGTCCACACAGATTAAATTCAATACAAAGCGCCTTTGGTTAGACTAAGTCGCAACCTAGCCTAAGGAGCTGCTAAGCACGTAAAACTATAGAAAGGCTGTTTGCTTCCTAAGTAGCTATAAGTTCTTCTGATAAAATTAAATTGGGGCAGCCACTGTAGATAAGAAGTATTCAATTTCCAAGCAGGACAAAAAAAATTGTATTAGCGGCAACATTTCCACTAAGTCCTTTTTCTTTTCCGTGCTTATTTTAAGAGGCGATTTGTAGCAAACCTTCAAATCATTCAGTTGAATGCCGTTTGTAACCCTTTTTTGAGATTAACCATTTTGAATGGTTCTTCTTCTGTCAACGAATATTGAAACGTAATTGTTCCATAGTCCTTCGTAAATCTGAGCCACTTAATGTTACGCCAGTTGTATTTTTGACCACTGTCATTCACTTGTCGCTTTCTTTTGCTGCTTTCTCGAATTAAAAAACTTCACTTTTCGCAATTCGTTAACTACATATTTGTCCTGCATTCCAATTGTTCTTATAACATGAATCCAATCTCGAGGATGCTGAATTTTTAAGCTTGTGCTCTTTTGTTTTTCTCTATTAAAGCATGATCACTATCGCACTCCATATGCGTGTAACCAGGCTTTATTGATCTGTTATACTCGTACTAATATTATTTTGTAATTGCTTAAAAATTGCAAACATGTAGCGAGGATGGAATTTTCGTTTTGGCCTGGACAGCAATCGCTGTAAAAACTATATAATTATATTATATATTCATATATAATTATGTTATATATTCATTAAGCGCATAATATGTTGGGGCAGGCATAAAAATGACCATTACATTTTGAACACTTTACGGCCGGAGTTTGGGTCATCGAACATTGTGTAATACGTTCAATGGGCTTATGTGACAGCAGGAAAAATAAAGGCTGAGAAAGTGTGTAACACTTGCTGGATTGCTCTATGCAAATACCATAAAACAACACCAACAAAAACACTACTAAACATTAAAAAAAATTAAATAATTTTAACTATTCTTCTTCTTTAAATTTAAACTGCATTTTCCCGCTGACCTACCGACTTTAAGCATAAATATAATGCTCAACTGAGATAAGCTCAATATTTGCCTGAACTTTAACGCACCTCAGTTGGCGTTGGCACTGACGCTGACTACATGCTGTATTGCCTGACCCTACTCACCTCAACTTGGCCACGCATGTCCTTGCTCTGGATGTGAGATACTCTCGTACTCATGCTTTGACAACAACAACAACAACACCAGCAAGCGAATCGCGTGTAACCAAATCGCGTGCAGAACACGTCGCACATTCGCCTTTAAACCGACACCCGCAACTAAAAGTGGAGCAGCAACACAAGCATGGGCACCGTCATTGAAATTGGGAATGGAATTGGCATCAGCTGGCATACTGACACCGTGCAATGGCGACAACAGCAACGAACCAGGAACTACATCACGTCTTAAACGTATTTTAAATGAGGTTGGTTGCCACCGACTCGCATACGCCGCGTGCGACGCATTTATAAAAAGTAGCCCATAGCGCAGAGCAATGCGACGACTGCAAAGATACAAACTGAAAGCGCACCAATTGCGCCGTAAGATAGAAAATAATTTTGCATTTAATGCGACACTGACACTTGAGTTTTATGTGAATGTACGAAATGAAAATCACATCACATCAATGCCATGCGAATGTGTACTCAAAACTTTCATTCGAAATCTGACTCGAAACGAAGCGAATGCAATTCAATTGATTCGAATCGAATCGAATCGAGTCTAGTCGACTGATTGACACCCAAAACTAATCGAGCAGCAAGAGTTTGCGGTAAAAACTCAATAAAGAGGAATGACAACTTTATACTGAAATATTGTATTTTTATGGGGTTTATGGGCCGTTATAACTGCTCGTCTCCATAAGGTAGAACAACGACAGATAGAAGATCCACACGAATGCGCAGAAGCAACCTTTTCTTCAAGCTACACGTAGTGTTTAATGATGCCGAAATCTCTATAAAATGAAATGCAAACTAAAGAGTAGACAGACAGACAGAGAACTAACTGGCTGAAGAGCTAGACAAAGCACCAACGAAAGATTGCAAAGAGCTCGACGGTCAGTGGTCTAGAGGTAAATGGCTTCTTGCCCGTGTGACTGTGCTTGACTGACTCTGGTGATGGGTATGATACAATAATTTCGGCTAATAATCAAGTCACGGAGAGACTTGCTACACATATTTGCTACACAAACTGCAAAAATAGTCCTTAAATATTCTATTGTCATAAGCCGAGACTACGAGCGTTGCCAGTTCTCGAGCCTTCGGCGCTTAAATTGTTGGCCAACACAAAAAATTAGATCCGTTTGAAAGCCAAAAACCTCATATCCGCACATCCGCATAACCATTGTAGCACTATGTGGGGGAGGAGTCTGTCTGTGTTATAATTGAAAACGAATTTCGATCAAACTCTCTGCAAAATATTCTCTATATTCGGTAATTTGCAAGCTTCTTGGCAGTGGCCATACAACGGGTGGGTCTGGTTTAACTAAAATGTTTAATTGTATTTCTTCTTTGTTTAGTAAAAATTTGTTTCTATAGTGAACAAATTATACAGCCAATTTTGAGTGTGTGTGTGTGTGCGTGTTGTGTGTATGCTACGGGAGCTGTCGTTAAACGTGTGGCTTTGTATGATCCGCTTATGTCTTGAAAATGTAAATTGTACATTAAAAGTAGTTTAATGTATTTTAAGATTAACTTAGCTCCTAAAACACCGCAACATATCCTTGTAGTATGTAGCTGAATATACTCAGCGTGGCTGTTTGACGACATCGCTGTCCGCTCAATGTAGATCTTTGTTCACGCTGCAATTTCATCATGTTTTAGATTTGTTTTCCGATTCATAAAAATAAATATATAAAATATATATATATATATATTTATGTATAATAATTAGGATTGTTAACTGCTATTGGCATTAATCTTATTGTATTTTGCACTACCTTTTTCAGTCCGTCAGTTTTCTCCATTTTTCCAGCTTCATTACTGCGATTGTAGTAGTAATTAATAATTAATCGCGTATTAAAGTTTTTTTCGATTTAAAATAATTTAAAGATGCTCAAAGTGATCAATGATTGTAAAATTTTCTGGAATATCCCAGATTTCAGAAACAATCATTTCAATCACTTCGAGGTCTCCAGAGCTCTTGGGGATTTCAGCAGTTTCAATGCTTTCCAAGATATCTGGCACTTCCGATATTTGCGTTTCAGGGACTATAATAGTCTGATCGAATTCAAGTTGTTCGCATATCTTTTGGCTTTCCTTAGTTTCAAAGATAATAGGAATGTCATCGAAATCAAGCACGTTGCAGGTTTTGGTTTTTTTGTTTCTTTGATGGAGTTTTAAATTGTTATAAGATTTAGACACTCCAGGAACTTGATGAACCAATGTTTTCTGCAGCCGTCTCTTAACCGCATGTCTAGAACTCGGCTTATTATCAAATTCCTCCCTAGCAAGGATTTCCTGCAGTCGCATCTTAGCCGCATGGCTCGTACTTGGCTTGTGATCGTGGAGAGGATTATCAATGTCCACATCACATTCCTGTTCTGACGAGAAATAACCTGACATATTTGTACTGCTGCAATATCCGAAATAGGAAATTGTACAATTTAATAATGCTTTAACTATTCTATTTAAATAATAAAATTTAATTACTCTGCAAATTAAATGATCTAGTTCACTTTGGTGCTTCTTCTCTTTTCCCTTTTTGTTTATTGCACAGCGTTCGACTTCTTGACTTTTTAGCAGAGAAAAAAATAAATTATAAACACACTAAATTATGATTCCTATCACATCTACGAAGATGAAGAAGATAATTGACATTCAAACTCAATGAAGTTCTGGGCTTTTGAACTATATGGCATTTTTTGCTCGTAATACATTAAAACGGAGTTGCCAGTCGTCACATAAAGTTTCCGTTAGAGAATCTTTCAAATAAAAGAACTCTAATTGTCTAAGGCGTTGATGGGATGGTTTTTTTATTCATTTTTTTAATTCATTCATAGTTGTCAATTATTTTTTCTAGTTTTTTATGGTCTTATACTTATCTCTTAAGTGAAGCCTCAACTTGAACTGAGTCCGTAGATCGGCGCTCCATTTCAGAACTGGCAACATAAATTATTGGACTTTTTGTCCAACCAGAGCGTAGTGCATATTTGACATCGGAATTTACCGAACGTACTCGAGCTCCGTCGTTCAGTCACAGCATCCTCACCGCAAATCCCACAAGGTCGGCCTTTTCGACTTGTTTTTGCAGCATCACGTAGCGTTTTTCTGTGATATTTCATTCATTTTCAAATCAATATTACTTTTTATACCAGTAACCTTTCGATTGACACAATCGGGTTAGTTTTTCTCAGGATATGGGTATCAACACCAGCTAGTAAAAAAAACACTAATACTTTTTATATCAGAAAATAAATTTATTAACAATTTCCTCGCATTTTAATTGGTAGCAGGGGCGTTTGTCAATGCTGTGGCTACACAACGTCTTAAGGTACAAAAATATCTCATATCTCTTCTCAAATCGAAGAAGCCATTAAAATAATAAGAGCCAATTCTTTGTTCGATGAGGTTGCTAGCCTTTTTACTAGCCTCATGGCACTCAATTGGAGGCAACTTTTGTTATCATCCAAATCCAGGTGTGGTAAGGTAAAGACACCCCCCGAAGTCAGTACTTAATGGGGCTGATGGGCAAACTCCAATTGCCTCCTGTCTGAAGGCAATCACTGCGACGTTACAATATTTGGCTTTGGTAATTACTAACGATCTGGTCACCTTGTGGCACAATTATATCTTCCATCACACCCAAATATATACAAATAAGGCGACGATTTGAACAGTTCTGTTCATCATTATCATCATTCTCGGCATATTATTGGCATTGGTTGCCGCCCGCTCTGTGTTGGGCATTGTTCCTTCTGTACGTACTACGTAGTATAGGAGCACAAACACGTGAATAATTAATTACCCCTTTGTATCGAGGAGCACAGTGTTTGCTGCCGTGCTTGCCGTATTTCGCCTTGTTGGGGTTCGCGGCACGCCGGCATTAATGGTGTCAAATAATCACCTCGACAATGGGGTTCCTGTGAAAGGGTAAATAAGCGAGTGCGTGAGCATGTGTGTGTGTAAAGCATTGCAAAAGCAGTTTGTTCTTACGTAACGGTTATTGGTGGTCCGGTGCGTCCATACGTTCATCAATGTCAGCGCACTCATTAACAAAAGAGTGAAGAAAAAGCATGCGAAGGCTTCGACTGCATGCCGACGAAGGACGGCAAACTGCTGCCTCAGGAGCGCACAGCGCAGTAAGCAAGAAAGATTACCAAAAGAATTAGTCACAAGGAGACAAGTCGGCGGCAGCTATTAATGATGAAGTGCGAAGTTGATGTAATGATGAAAGCAACTGAAAAAAAGGGAACCAAAAATAAAAAATAAATAAATGAATCATTGGCCGAGGATATGACAGACAATAAATCGCAGTCTCATAAGTCACGGCGTGGAAAACTCGTTTCTTTTATTATTAATATTGACATTGTTGTCATCATTGACCTTTTGCCTGTTACCGTTGGCAGGTGGAAGCAGCAGTGCGCATTCGATGGCCAACTGTGAATGACGCCATAAAGCACGGCATCGGGTCGAAACGTTCGCGTGAAAAGCGCTGATTTCTCATCTCATTTGTGCTTTTCGTCCTCGTCCTTTTTATTTTTATTTTTTCATTTTTCTTATTAACTCACTCACTGCATTGTCAGTTGTGCAACGTTGTGTTGCCCAAAGGGAATTAATGTGGATGCGGATGTGCAGTCAAGTCACACCAACCACAACAAAGCTAAGGACGCCAGGTAGCAATTAACGCTGTCTGCTAGCGACGCCAGCTGCGTTTAATTGGTATAAGATTCTTCCTCAAGTCCTCTAGTAGTTTCCAGCATAGTTGCGAGTTACTTCCAGAGACGCATAGTAATATCATTGATGAAACTGTCGATGGACTAGTTACGTCCTCCAAGGGACATGTGTCCGGTGCCTTGCTTTTGTACATAATGTATGGTGGAATTAATCATAGGCTTCTCTGACGACATAGCACTGATCGCACCAAGTTACCACAGAGTGTTCCTAGTCCACCGCTTGAGTTTCAAACACCTGAACACCTGAGGTACATTAGCAAGGAACCAGCTACTCCATTAACAAGAGACCCCAAGTAGAACGTGAGGACATTGTTGGCGACCATTATCGCTTCGATAGCGCTATATACACCTCCAGCCTGCGTGAATTGTATCGATGCTCCATCAGTTGCATTAGTTACAGACAATTCTGCCCCGTATACACATCCAGCGCCTGCTGAGTCACTTAATCTTACCGCACGGTTCCAGAAGACACATCACTTTAAAGGGATAGGATAAGCCCCCGTTGACAACGGATACCAGAGCAACTGCTCCCTCATCTTATGCAGCTACGAAGTGAGCGATCAGGGCGAGCACCATCGCTGTATAGTTAGACAGAGGAAATGGACAAGTTGACATTTTCTTTACAGATCTACTGAAGGGACATGTGTGCTTTGGGTCATACCTACACAAATTCAAGCACGACATTATTCCGGTTTTATTTTATTTTGTTTTATTTTGTTTTTATTTTTTTGTGGAAGGCGCAGAACATGTAATTTTTGGTAGAAAATAAAAATATTATTGGCTCGCCCAATGTCCCGGAAATAAGCACTCGTCGAGTAGTTCGAAGCACATGTTGTACTACTTTAGAAACTGAAAATCTTTTTGTTTTTTACTTAATCACAGATTCTGTTTATAAAATTTATTAATATAATTAAATCATAAAAAATGCTACAGAGAAAATAGTAGTAGACATGCAGGTAGTAGACACAAAACAAGCAAAGAAAAGCACTTTACTCGAAGTTGTTCAATCGTTTTACAGCAGCTGATTTTTTTATTGAAATGAAACTTCTTAGGCGGCCCTTTGAGTCGAGAGTAAAATTTCGAGGCCACATACACGTAACGTCACGAAAGTCGCCAAAAACGAGAAGGAAAACAGAGATACCCTGAGCTGTGTTGGCAGTTGTACTCAGTTGTCGGCAAGATGGGCATGCGGCAAACTGCAATACAACAACGACAATAATGACGTGCTGAAAACTCAATGCCTGTAATAGCACTCATAGTGAGATCATGCTAGCGGCGCACGAGCTTCGGCTCGCGCACGACGGCATACGAAGTCGTTCGGATCGTCTGGATCAGCCTGGATGGGTGGATTGCCTCAGCGGTCAAGATGTTCGTGACGACGATGCGGATTCAAATTGAATTTACCATTTAGTCCGCCCCATGGCCGTATTGCAATGCCTTAATGTGTTACCATATACCATATACAACTAAAAATAAGGAAACATAGCCAGTATCTAAAATTTTATTTATTCATAAATTAACAAATTAATTAATACTATTTAACCATAAAATTACATCGTAAAAGCTCTTCCAAATGTAATATATTAGATTTTTCATTTCAATTTCTTTCACCAAATTGAAGTACGATTTATATAAGGGAATATTGCATATCTGTATTGTATGTATGTATGGTATGTATTAAAATATTTACATATTTAGCGACTCAGTTTTTTACCTTTTCTCCGTTTCGTTGATTTTGTTTAAATATGATAAGTCCTACAATTATTACAATTACCCCAATTAGCGTTCCTATTTCTTTTAGGATAATTGAGTATATCCTTTTCATGCCGTTCTTCAATGGTTCCTTATACAACATTAGGTTGTTGTAGCGGTTTTCGCCTTCTGTTTCTGTTTCTTCTCCAGGGCGACGTTCCACCGTCTTCTCCAGTTGATGCATGCCGGCCCTGGATCGACTTCTAAATCGCCCTCTACGCGAGAGGCGTCTCGTATTAGAATATATATTCATCAAGTTAGAATCGGTGGTTAGAATCGTTAATTAGGTTAGGTTTTGCTTTGATCGTGAAATCTTTGAAACGAAAAAATGTGTTGATGCTAAAATTTTTTCTAGTATTAGATAATAATGAGTTCACAAACTTTCAGTTTAAGAGATATTTAAACTAATTTAAGCTAAGCCTACTTAGTTCTGGTAATGTGCCGTCCTAGCTCAATTCAGTTCTCTGACAAATAAAAATTAAAATAAAAATAAAACCGCTAAACAACGAAATGAAAACCATAGAATAGAAAACTACTCCTATGAAAAATATTTAACGGCTGAGTGCTTCCTTAAGAGTGTAACATTATTTAATGGTTAATCTATTGATTTGCTAAAAAAAACGTTTAACCTATATAATAACACGCGGAGACACCAAGACAACGTTGTTTAACAATTTTGCACATTAATCCGGTACAGATCAAAAAATAAACGAACACAACATTTATATATTCCTTGACTTCTTCTTCTTCTTCTTCTTATTTTCTTCATACAAAAAATCGCGTGTCACGATCTTCAAATAAGATAATCTCCGAATACATCCAACCAATTTAAATAAAATGGGAATGGGAATGTGTATGATTTGGTCCCGAGCCCATAATAGGATAGTTTTGAACATGGTGGTTGGTGCTCTTGTGGAGATCTAGACAGACATGTTTCTATTTTGCAAACCGATTTATTTTTATTTTGTTTATTATTTATCTATAATTTTTGTATTTGTTTTTTTTTTTTTTTTGATTTTAGTTTTATTAAATTATTGTCAATTTAATTTTGAATAAAATGACCCAAAGAAGGAAAATCGCACACGAAGCACTTCACTTGCAGATGCAACACAAATAAAATTTAAACTAAAACTTAAAGACTAAGAGGGCAATTTAGTTTTGGTATTGTTGATAATTATTGTAAGAAATTGATTGGCAAAACAAATGAATCAGATTAATTGTCATTTAAGTAAATTATTGAATTGATTAATTTAGTGAAATGTATTTGGTATTATTTTGTCGTTTATAGTTTATTTACTTCGTGAGTTTCACATTTTATTTTATTTTTAATTATTGAATTTATAGCAATTTTAGTTCATTAAATAATGCCTCGAAGAAGATCAAACTTAAGTCGTCGTACTTAGAGAGCGGAAAGAATTCGAGAAGCAATTGCAAATCAAACAGAAGAAGAAAGGGCTACAGCGAACGAGCGAATCAGACAAAGAATGGTTCAAGGATATGTGGCAACCCAATTAAAAGGGACTGAGCCGATTCTGGCAACACGGCATCGGCGCAAGCAAACGTTAATACCGCGACGAATCTTCTAACCGGGAGTACTGATTTTTGTTCTAGCGTATAAGACGCAATTATACTTTGTGAGTAAATGATAATTAACTAAACGTTGTAACCAAGTTGAATTCCTTGGCTACTACATTGGTGACCCTGCGTTTCGTACACACAACACACAAATTAAATTAAATAAAACAAAGCATGACTGACAACCAGGAAAACGCAGTTGCGCCATCACCGTCGCCTGACTCTGGTGAAATCACACAAAGCAACAACAACTTAGCGTCGGTAGTTGAGACAGTTAGCGTTTGCAAAGTGCCGCCATTTTGGAAACAACATACGCAACACTCGCTACTATCATCTACTAAGTGCACTGGATGCGGATATTATGTCTGAGCTTACCGATGTTCTCGTTAAGCCTCCTTTGTCCAACAAATATGAGCATCTAAAGGCAGCCATAATCAAACGATTCTCGGAGTCTGCGGAGCGGCAACTACACCGGGCAATATCGGAGCTCGAGTTAGGAGTCAAGAAGCCTTCACAACTATTACGCCAAATGAAAATGTTTATTGGGGAGCATGGCTCCAGTGATCTTCTACGAGTACGCTGGCTCTCATTATTGCCATTGCATGTGCAGCGCAGCCTTAAACTACTACGCTCAGCTGCAATTGAAGAGCAGTCAGAACTGGCCGACGAGCTTATGGAAGATGAAACCGGTTCCCTTGTTATGGCGACGACACATGTTTCGTCGCAACGCCACCCCATTCGTCCTGCAACAACTACATCAGATGAGCGTTTAGACAAATTTAGACGCGATATCGCAGACATCAGAGAGATCCTTTCTCTATTGAAGAAGGAAATTGCTGACGAGACGCACCTAGGGGCAAAACATACACAGGAATCACCACCTCCAAGCAAAGATTCACGACTGTGCTACTATCACCTAAAATTCGCGGCTAACGCCCGCCGCTGCACACATCCACGCTCGTGGACAGT
Organism: Cacoxenus indagator; assembly: GCA_035041755.1. Taxonomy (NCBI): domain Eukaryota; kingdom Metazoa; phylum Arthropoda; class Insecta; order Diptera; family Drosophilidae; genus Cacoxenus; species Cacoxenus indagator. The sequence continues at coordinate 12,416 of JAWNKX010000653.1, forward strand.
ACAGCAGGAAAAACTAAAGAAGCTGTCTTTCGTAAAGGCAGCCGATGAGAGCAAACATCCACCTTTCCGCCTTAATAAGGAGTTTAGGCTCCACGTCTACGACCGTTCCTCTAACACCAAATTTTTAATTGATTCGGGTTCAGTCATCCCACTCATACCGATGTCAATGCTATAAAAGGAACACTATAAAGAAGACGAATTCAAATTATATGCTGCCAACACGTCAATTATCGACACATACGGTACAATCAACATATCATTTGATCTTGATTTGCGACGCAAGTTCAAATGGTCATTTCTAATCGCCGACGTGCAGTCAGCAATCATCGGAGCGGATTTTCTCACACATCACGGTTTATTAATTGATCTCAAAGGCAAAGGCCTTATAGATCCTAGCAAGTCAATATCAACGAAAGGAAAGCATACCGACGTAAAATTGTACAACAATCGATTTACAGAGCTACAGCAAAACGGCTCGATCGTATATGGATCCGAACACGTCGAAACCACCGGTGCCCCAGTCTCCGATAAACCACGGCGACTTACTGGTGTAAATCTGGACGCTGCACGACATGACCTTGATTTGCTGCTACAATGTGGAGTTATTCGACCTTCTTCTAGCCAATGGGCAATGGTAGATCAGGCAATGGCACTATGCGGAGAAAATGAGGAACTTCAGGGATTCGGATTCAACATCATCCTAAACGAGAAGCTAAGAGGCGATGCAGCAGGCATAACAATGGAACTATCAGCACTTACGACGTGGATCGAAGCCAAGCAGAAACTGAGAAACCAATTTCGACCGAAGACAACATTCGCCGAGATCAACAATTCATTGCGTGCAGTAAAAGCAAGTAATTTAAGTGAATTATTTAGCATAACTGAACACTGTAAGAACGAAACAAATACATTATACAAATTAGAAGATACGAAAAAATGTATTATACGCACCCAGTGGCCATTTTAAAGGAAAAAATAAGAGCACTAATAGATGACACCATGACACTATAAAACACAATCCTAAAATTCGCAAAAAACAAATCCTTAAACGGATACCGAACAATTGACTACAGACACAGAAACTACAGAAAACCAAGAAACCTTACGAACAATAGTAATTAGGATAATACCAACAAAACAAGCAATGAAACAAATAACACACAAAACTATAATGCAAACAAAAATAACAATGGCCGTACAAATAACAACACCACAGAGAGGAATCACTACCAAAACAATAACTGCAGGGGTTATAACACTTATAAGAATAATTCGCCCGACAACCGAAGTAAATTTACTAATACACCAAGTTCAGAAACATCCAGCACAGTAGAGGAAACAACCCAAGCAAATGAAATACATTTTTCAATGTTGACAATGACTCCCCATAATAGCCATTACAATAGGGAAACGACAAATCAGCTGCCTAGTAGATACAGGTTCAACCACTAGTATCATAAACGAAAGTGACATAACTGACCAATTCATTAAATTACCACTAAATAATCATTGTTACTTTAAAACCCTCAACCGAATCAATAAGATAGAATATAGCACCACCAAAATTTCCCAAAAATTTCAATTGCCAAGGCAGCCTACAATGGAAAATCACAAATTTTCCCCATCACGACTTTTCGGCAATAATCGGCCAAAACTTTCTCGTCCCACTGAAAGCGAAGATAGATAACGAAAACAGATTCTTAGATACTTTAGGAACGAAAAACAATTCAATTACCTTAAGGTAATAGAAAGAATAAACGTCCTGGAACCACTGCAAGAGGAAGAAATCAAAAATACATATAATCTCAAGCATTTGAACGAAGAAGAATCCAGTAGCATCACAAACCTGTTAAATAGTTACAGAGATCTTTTGTTTAAAGACGGCGATATTCTATCAGCTACAAACAAGGTACACCACGAAATCATAACAACAAATGATAAACCCTTGTACTCAAAAATATACAGGTACCCTCACATACCGTCTCGACCTTGCCAAAGGCTTTCATCAAATACCAGTAAGAGCTGAAGATAGGTGAAAAACATCGTTCTCCACCCCAAGGGGACATTACGAATTCATTCGTATGCCTTTCGAACTAAAAAACGCACCAGCAATCTTTCAAAGATTGATGAATACAGTTCTGAAGGGCTATATAAACAAAATCTGCATTGTCTACATGGACGACGTACCGTACTTATAATCATCACTTCCTTACAGGAACATATGTGCAGTTTGAATAAAATATTCCAAGCGCTCCGAAAAGCACAGTTAAAAATACAAGTCGACAAGCGTGACTTCCTGAAAAAAGAAACACAATTATACCAAACCCCGACAAGGTTTCAATACTTCAAAACCTTAAACTACACACTATACATAACACAAAAACAAATAAAATCCTTCCTCGGAATGACAGGGTTTTACAGAAAATTCGTCAGGGTCTACGCTAAAATAGCATCCCCTATAACGAAATGTCTAAAAAAAGACCAACTAATAAATAAAAACGATCTGGGTTTTCTTCTTTTTTATATCGGCTTCCGAAAAACCAAAAGACATTATTAATAATTCATCTAGTTTGCGCTATCCCAACTTTTAAAATTGTAGGTAAGGCTAGTAATTTAGCAATTTAGTGTCCAAGATGGACACCCCATTGCATTCGCAATCAAGAACATTGAGTAAACAAGAAATCCACTATGCAGCTATCGAAATGGAACTACTAGCGATTGTATGGGCAGTAAACTATTTCAGACCATATATCTAGGGAAGAAAATTTGATCTTGAAAGTGATCAGCAACATAAGCGGTAGGTGGCTTACTACAAAATATTCGGTTTTTGTTTAGGAGATTACAATTTTAAACTCGAATATATCAAAGGAAAGGACAATCGTATAGCAGAGTTTATAAGAAGAATTAAGAACGACCAAATATACCATTGGGAAGATGAGCTAGATACAAGCGAAGCTATCGAAGCCCAGAGGGAACTAGACAATCAAGAATACTCCGACCAACCCCAAGAAGAAAACGTCAATAATAACGTACCCACCCTCACCTTTATAGTTAATAGATTTAATTTTAATCATATTAGTTAGTTAAGAAAAGCAAACAACATTAACAAACATATTTCAAAACAAGAGAATTTTTATCGAACAAAATGACGTCGATAGTAATGTAGCCTGGAACATCATTCGCAGGGATATAACAAAAGGAAAAATAGGTATATATTCAGAACTCGAAATCAACCAATACAAAAATATACTCCGGAAACGAACAAATAAAATTTTTCAAATGCACAAAACTGGCAAGAGATATAGAATCCGAGGACGAATTAAACAAACAAAATCGCTTAATTCCATAAATTCGAAAACGGTCGTTGCGGCATTGTAGCAACATATGAAATGCTAAAACAAATAATCTATAACCCAATGCTAAGAATTAGGGGGGAAAGTACGACAGGAAACCTATCAAAAACAAATTCGCTAACACCGAAACCCCGAAAACAACCAACGAAATATTGCATATCGACACCTACGTTAACAACAGACAATCTTCATAGATAAATTCTCTAAACACGCCATATGCCTACCATTACCAGACAGAAATAATCAAATTATAATGAATCATATCCAAGAGTACATGGCAATTAAAAGAAAACCCCAAATGAATCAAAAACTAGAGGACAGAAAACAAATTCTAGAATCAACTAACACAATTAACAAATACAATAGCGACATAAAAAACACACTCATATACCATGACCAAATGCTAAAGCTCAATAATCAAAATCGACCACATTGCAGACAGTATAGCCTCAGCAAAACACAATATTTGTCACACATTAACACAATATTAACAATATTAATTAACAATATTAACACCGGACAAAATAAATAAATACAACATAGACTTCTACAAATTAAAACTCATAGAACTGGCAGCATTATATCAAAATGATTCGTTAATTCTCGCCATCAAGATACAGTGTGGAGAGTACGTTATTGCCAACCTGACAACCATAATACCAATTACAAATAATATAAACTACAAAATTGATAATCAAAAAGAACAAAGATAAGCAACACTAATTATACTTACGAAGAAGGAAAATCGCTAGGAGAATAAAAAATAACTAAACATTGTACCTTTTATATATTATTATATACATTACAGCATATAAACACTGATGTAATAATAATCCAAACAAAACACACAGTTGTAATAAAGCAAAGCTGTAACAATATAGTATAGCAAATAAAAGTAAATAATAATGTGAAGGTACAAATAGCCAACTGCACAATTTCAATAAACCACAACAAACACTCAAATAAGCAAGAAGTTTTTAGTGAATTTTTCGTAATAAATGAAAAAGAAAACCAGTATAATTTTACAAATGAATTGTCATTTAAAGATCTAGCGATTTCACATTTTAGAAACATAGAAGAAATCAAAGAACTAAAAACTAAGGACTATATTATCAAATCTGTCGACTATAATAATTATAATAATAATGGCAATAACAATAATAACATTGCTAATTAAGAAAACAACATTTATATTAAGTACCAATAAACAAAAGGATCCATGAGTATTCATTAACAAGTGGGGCAGGAGTTACGCATTGTAATACGAACCACGCCACCGCCAGTCAATGGCCTTCAAGTCTGAACCATTATGCGCAACAAACGAAGTCAGCTTAATCGTCCAGGAATATTTAACAAATAAATAATTAAAAATACTAAGCAAACAAAACTGCACAAGCATGAACGATGGGGACGAACACTTCACTTCTAACGGATATGCTTGCTCAGCACAAATAGTTGTGTAGAGAAATAAGATTCTTTGTAAACAAAGGTGCACAGGCATGAACGATATGAGTGGACACTTCGCCTCTAACGAAAATACTTGCTCAATGCAAATTGTAATAATAAGCAACAAAGTTGTACAAGCCAGCGGACACAGCAAATTGATTATATGCTGGAAAACATGTCTACGCAGAGGGATGCTGAGTTCTGCTTATGGAAAGCCACAAGCAACTGCACGAGACATCCTATTAGGCAGTTGCCAATAAGAGATGAAAATGGAAGATGGTGATGCTCTGATGCCGAGCAAGAACGTCGATTTCGGCCACGAGACCTTGTACAGCCAGAAGAGGTAGCGGAAACTGAACGATTCCTGTCCACGCCCATACAGTTGGACCCACCTCTAAGGCCATTCACGGCCGATGAAGTTAAGGCTGTCATTCGACGTCTAAAACCTAATAAAGCTCCAGGTCATGATATTGTGTGCAATCGCACCATCAAGGCGCTACCACTGAATGCTGTATTTGATATAGTGGCGATTTTCGACGCCATAATGAGTTGCTGGAAGTCAGCAATTGTCTCCATGGTCCATAACCCTGGGAAATCGGAGAATGACCCCGAATTCTATCGGCCTATCAGTCTCCTGCCTTCCTTATCGAAGGTATGGGAACGACTGGTTAGTGTCAGATTAGATGAAATAACCAAAGAAAGAAATCTCATTCCAACCACCAATTTGGATTTCGAGCGGGGCATGGTACCGTGGAGCAGCTGCACAGAACCACCGACCACATACCCAAAGCGTTTGACAGGAAGAAGTTCTGTAATGCGGTATTCCTAGATGTCGCTCAGGCATTTGATTGCGTATGGCACCAGGGGCTGCTGCAGAAAGTCAAATCCTCCCTCCCTTCGAGATGGAATGTCCAACTTAACCCGAGCAAAAGTACCAACATTTGCTTCACTCTCAGAAGGAGTATCCCTCCTCCATTTCGGTTAACAGTGTGATGTTGGAACTCAAAACTGAAGCAAAGTACTTGGGGCTAATCCTGGACAAACGACTCACATTTCGGCGACCCATATAAGTCACAGTAGCGACCTGTAGAGGCAGACTGCGTCGTCTCCATTGGTTGTTAGGTAGCAGAAGCCGACTGTCCTTGCAGAGCAAAAGAACGGTCTACAACCAAGTTGTTGTCAGGAATAGCCGTATACACCATGATCTCAACATAGCCCTAGTTGGGGATGAAATAAATCTACACACAAGTAGATATAACAACAGATAAAGAAATCACACAAACAGATTGGCTAGGAAACTTGTCCATTCCACACCTATACATCGGCTAAAAAGACGGCATTTCAGACAACTACTGTCATAATCTTAAGATATAGGCGTGTAAATAAAGTATAAATTCTGTAAATAAATATTATTACTAGTTATATACCTAATCTTTAGATTTATATGTGTAAATATGTCTGTCCCCTGATCGGAAGCAGGAATAAAATTTTATATAACTCGGAAAAAAAGAAAGTTGTACAAGCATAAACAACCTAAGAGTCGACTTCGTAAGTAAAAGTAAGT
>JAWNKX010000654.1:0-26110 GCA_035041755.1 Cacoxenus indagator
CAACAACTAGACGTGGACACTACTTGTATTACAAATATAACACAGTAAAATATAATTTTACATCCAGTAAAATTCCCCATTATCGACAGCCCCATATCCGGACAGCCCCCATAGCCTAACGACGAACAAATTTCGTTGACACAACAACCAAAATAATACCCACAGCCGGACGCTCCAATAACTAGACGTGGACACTACTTGTATTACAAATATAACACAGTAAAATATAATTTTACATCCAGTAAAATTCCCCATTATCGACAGCCCCATATCCGGACAGCCCCCATAGCCTAACGACGAACAAATTTCGTTGACACAACAACCAAAATAATACCCACAGCTGGACGCTCCAATAACTAGTCGTGGACACTACTTGTATTACAAATATAACACAGTAAAATACAATTTTACATCCAGTAAAATTCCCCATTATGGACAGCCCCCATTGCCGAACGACGAGTAAATTTCGTTGACACAACAACAAAAATAATACCCACAGCCGGACGCTCTAATAACTAGACGTGGACACTACATTTCATAAAATTTCAATCAAAATATTTGTCAGTTGTATTACAAATATAACACAGTAAAATACAATTTTACATCCAGTAAAATTCCCCATTATGGACAGCCCCCATAGCCTAACGACGAACAAATTTCATTGACACAACAACCAAAATAATACCCACAGCCGGACGCTCCAATAACTAGACGTGGACACTACTTGTATTACAAATATAACACAGTAAAATACAATTTTACATCCAGTAAAATTCCCCATTATGGACAGCCCCCATTGCCGAACGACGAGTAAATTTCGTTGACACAACAACAAATTAATACCCACAGCCGGGCGCTCCAATAACTAGACGTGAACACTACACTTCAGAAAATTTCCATCAAAATTTTTGTCATAAATGGACAGAATTATTAAAAAGCATAAACATTTTTAACAAATCCCCATTCGTATTTGTGATGAAGACACCTTCAGTTTGGTTGTTCGCGCTTTTCTGTATGTCCTAGATATTTCGCGTGGTATTCTGTTTTAACGTCGACTCCGTCAATCGTTAGACGATGTGCTACAAATTTAGTTTTTGTTGTGTAGATAACATGTATTGTCTTGCTGTTATTTATTCTAATGTAGAGAGCTTTATTGGTTCCTTAACCTTAGATCTAATCTATCGCTAGAAAATAAACTTCTGATATACAAAGCCATAATCAAACCTATTAGGACATACGGTGCGCAAAATTGGGAAGCATCCAGAAAAACAAATTTGAATATAATCCAAAGACAGCAGTCACGAATCATACGAATAATCTCCAAAGCGGGGTGGTACATCACATTTTATTACCAAATTTTACTCACTAAAACAAAATATTTATTTGTGGCGACTTTAATAGCCTCCTGACAGAAAACAGCAGCCGCACTGTTGTGGCGCCACCGGTGAAAGCAAAATTGTGATGCGAGGCCTTAGAAAACTCAAATTGGAATTCCGAAATTCTGTGAATTTTCCTAGCACTGACACCTATTCTATGTCACATTGTTCCATTAAACTAAAAAAGAAAATCTGTTTCTTAATATTTATTATTAGGAGCAGCACGTTGTGCTTTACAATATGTTTCTTATGTTCGTTAATCTTTCGTAGTAACGTACGTTGTTTCTTGATTTAGAAAACCTCTGTGCTGCAGTAGTCAAACAATATGAACTATTTTTGCTTTAATTCTTATAATGCGCAAGCGGTTAATGTGTGTTTCTGGTGAATACGAGAATTGAGAGCGGAGTAAAGCATACTTACCTGGCGTAGGGGTTACCGTGATCACGAAGGCGGTTCCCCCGGGGCGAGGCTTGGCCATTGCACTTTCGGCTGAGTTGACCCTCGCGATTATTCCTAATGCGAATAACTCGTGCGTGTAATTTTTGGTAGCCGGGAATGGCGTTCGCGCCGTCCCGACATTTTTAAATAAATTACATTTTTGGTGGTTATATCTCTGTGTATCTGGTTATATCTTCCAGTGAATCAGTGAATGCCCCGACAACTTGCAGTTTTATCCGGTTATGGGAATAACCGTTTATTATTATATTTTTTTTTTATAACCCCATATTTTTTTAATAATTTTAAATTCCCCATTATGGACAGCCCCCATATCCTAACGACGAACAAATTTCGTTGACACAACAACCAACATAATACCCACAGCCGGACGCTCCAATAACTAGACGTGGACACTACTTGTATTACAAATATAACACAGTAAAATATAATTTTACATCCAGTAAAATTCCCCATTATCGACAGCGCCATATCCGGACAGCCCCCATAGCCTAACGACGAACAAATTTCGTTGACACAACAACCAAAATAATACCCACAGCCGGACGCTCCAATAACTAGACGTGGACACTACTTGTATTACAAATATAACACAGTAAAATATAATTTTACATCCAGTAAAATTCCCCATTATCGACAGCCCCATATCCGGACAGCCCCCATAGCCTAACGACGAACAAATTTCGTTGACACAACAACAAAAATAATACCCACAGCCGGACGCTCCAATAACTAGACGTGGACACTACACTTCAGAAAATTTCCATCAAAATTTTTGTCATAAATGGACAGAATTATTAAAAAGCATAAACATTTTTAACAAATCCCCATTCGTATTTGTGATGAAGACACCTTCAGTTTGGTTGTTCGCGCTTTTCTGTATGTCCTAGATATTTCGCGTGGTATTCTGTTTTAACGTCGACTCCGTCAATCGTTAGACGATGTGCTACAAATTTAGTTTTTGTTGTGTAGATAACATGTATTGTCTTGCTGTTATTTATTCTAATGTAGAGAGCTTTATTGGTTCCTTAACCTTAGATCTAATCTATCGCTAGAAAATAAACTTCTGATATACAAAGCCATAATCAAACCTATTAGGACATACGGTGCGCAAAATTGGGAAGCATCCAGAAAAACAAATTTGAATATAATCCAAAGACAGCAGTCACGAATCATACGAATAATCTCCAAAGCGGGGTGGTACATCACATTTTATTACCAAATTTTACTCACTAAAACAAAATATTTATTTGTGGCGACTTTAATAGCCTCCTGACAGAAAACAGCAGCCGCACTGTTGTGGCGCCACCGGTGAAAGCAAAATTGTGATGCGAGGCCTTAGAAAACTCAAATTGGAATTCCGAAATTCTGTGAATTTTCCTAGCACTGACACCTATTCTATGTCACATTGTTCCATTAAACTAAAAAAGAAAATCTGTTTCTTAATATTTATTATTAGGAGCAGCACGTTGTGCTTTACAATATGTTTCTTATGTTCGTTAATCTTTCGTAGTAACGTACGTTGTTTCTTGATTTAGAAAACCTCTGTGCTGCAGTAGTCAAACAATATGAACTATTTTTGCTTTAATTCTTATAATGCGCAAGCGGTTAATGTGTGTTTCTGGTGAATACGAGAATTGAGAGCGGAGTAAAGCATACTTACCTGGCGTAGGGGTTACCGTGATCACGAAGGCGGTTCCCCCGGGGCGAGGCTTGGCCATTGCACTTTCGGCTGAGTTGACCCTCGCGATTATTCCTAATGCGAATAACTCGTGCGTGTAATTTTTGGTAGCCGGGAATGGCGTTCGCGCCGTCCCGACATTTTTAAATAAATTACATTTTTGGTGGTTATATCTCTGTGTATCTGGTTATATCTTCCAGTGAATCAGTGAATGCCCCGACAACTTGCAGTTTTATCCGGTTATGGGAATAACCGTTTATTATTATATTTTTTTTTTATAACCCCATATTTTTTTAATAATTTTAAATTCCCCATTATGGACAGCCCCCATATCCTAACGACGAACAAATTTCGTTGACACAACAACCAACATAATACCCACAGCCGGACGCTCCAATAACTAGACGTGGACACTACTTGTATTACAAATATAACACAGTAAAATATAATTTTACATCCAGTAAAATTCCCCATTATCGACAGCCCCATATCCGGACAGCCCCCATAGCCTAACGACGAACAAATTTCGTTGACACAACAACCAAAATAATACCCACAGCCGGGCGCTCCAATAACTAGACGTGAACACTACACTTCAGAAAATTTCCATCAAAATTTTTGTCATAAATGGACAGAATTATTAAAAAGCATAAACATTTTTAACAAATCCCCATTCGTATTTGTGATGAAGACACCTTCAGTTTGGTTGTTCGCGCTTTTCTGTATGTCCTAGATATTTCGCGTGGTATTCTGTTTTAACGTCGACTCCGTCAATCGTTAGACGATGTGCTACAAATTTAGTTTTTGTTGTGTAGATAACATGTATTGTCTTGCTGTTATTTATTCTAATGTAGAGAGCTTTATTGGTTCCTTAACCTTAGATCTAATCTATCGCTAGAAAATAAACTTCTGATATACAAAGCCATAATCAAACCTATTAGGACATACGGTGCGCAAAATTGGGAAGCATCCAGAAAAACAAATTTGAATATAATCCAAAGACAGCAGTCACGAATCATACGAATAATCTCCAAAGCGGGGTGGTACATCACATTTTATTACCAAATTTTACTCACTAAAACAAAATATTTATTTGTGGCGACTTTAATAGCCTCCTGACAGAAAACAGCAGCCGCACTGTTGTGGCGCCACCGGTGAAAGCAAAATTGTGATGCGAGGCCTTAGAAAACTCAAATTGGAATTCCGAAATTCTGTGAATTTTCCTAGCACTGACACCTATTCTATGTCACATTGTTCCATTAAACTAAAAAAGAAAATCTGTTTCTTAATATTTATTATTAGGAGCAGCACGTTGTGCTTTACAATATGTTTCTTATGTTCGTTAATCTTTCGTAGTAACGTACGTTGTTTCTTGATTTAGAAAACCTCTGTGCTGCAGTAGTCAAACAATATGAACTATTTTTGCTTTAATTCTTATAATGCGCAAGCGGTTAATGTGTGTTTCTGGTGAATACGAGAATTGAGAGCGGAGTAAAGCATACTTACCTGGCGTAGGGGTTACCGTGATCACGAAGGCGGTTCCCCCGGGGCGAGGCTTGGCCATTGCACTTTCGGCTGAGTTGACCCTCGCGATTATTCCTAATGCGAATAACTCGTGCGTGTAATTTTTGGTAGCCGGGAATGGCGTTCGCGCCGTCCCGACATTTTTAAATAAATTACATTTTTGGTGGTTATATCTCTGTGTATCTGGTTATATCTTTCAGTGAATCAGTGAATGCCCCGACAACTTGCAGTTTTATCCGGTTATGGGAATAACCGTTTATTATTATATTTTTTTTTTATAACCCCATATTTTTTTAATAATTTTAAATTCCCCATTATGGACAGCCCCCATATCCTAACGACGAACAAATTTCGTTGACACAACAACCAAAATAATACCCACAGCCGGACGCTCCAATAACTAGACGTGGACACTACTTGTATTACAAATATAACACAGTAAAATACAATTTTACATCCAGTAAAATTCCCCATTATGGAAGCCCCCATTGCCGAACGACGAGTAAATTTGTTGACACAACAACAAAAATAATACCCACAGCCGGACAGCCCCCATAGCCTAGAACGACGAACAAATTTCGTTGACACAACAACCAAAATAATACCCACAGCCGGACGCTCCAATAACTAGACGTGGACACTACTTGTATTACAAATATAACACAGTAAAATACAATTTTACATCCAGTAAAATTCCCCATTATGGACAGCCCCCATTGCCGAACGACGAGTAAATTTCGTTGACACAACAACAAAAATAATACCCACAGCCGGACGCTCCAATAACTAGACGTGGACACTACTTGTATTACAAATATAACACAGTAAAATATAATTTTACATCCAGTAAAATTCCCCCATTATAACACAGTAAAATACAATTTTACATCCAGTAAAATTCCCCATTATCCGGACAGCCCCCATAGCCTAACGACGAACAAATTTCGTTGACACAACCACAAAAATAATACCCACAGCCGGGCGCTCCAATAACTAGACGTGAACACTACACTTCAGAAAATTTCCATCAAAATTTTTGTCATAAATGGACAGAATTATTAAAAAGCATAAACATTTTTAACAAATCCCCATTCGTATTTGTGATGAAGACACCTTCAGTTTGGTTGTTCGCGCTTTTCTGTATGTCCTAGATATTTCGCGTGGTATTCTGTTTTAACGTCGACTCCGTCAATCGTTAGACGATGTGCTACAAATTTAGTTTTTGTTGTGTAGATAACATGTATTGTCTTGCTGTTATTTATTCTAATGTAGAGAGCTTTATTGGTTCCTTAACCTTAGATCTAATCTATCGCTAGAAAATAAACTTCTGATATACAAAGCCATAATCAAACCTATTAGGACATACGGTGCGCAAAATTGGGAAGCATCCAGAAAAACAAATTTGAATATAATCCAAAGACAGCAGTCACGAATCATACGAATAATCTCCAAAGCGGGGTGGTACATCACATTTTATTACCAAATTTTACTCACTAAAACAAAATATTTATTTGTGGCGACTTTAATAGCCTCCTGACAGAAAACAGCAGCCGCACTGTTGTGGCGCCACCGGTGAAAGCAAAATTGTGATGCGAGGCTTTAGAAAACTCAAATTGGAATTCCGAAATTCTGTGAATTTTCCTAGCACTGACACCTATTCTATGTCACATTGTTCCATTAAACTAAAAAAGAAAATCTGTTTCTTAATATTTATTATTAGGAGCAGCACGTTGTGCTTTACAATATGTTTCTTATGTTCGTTAATCTTTCGTAGTAACGTACGTTGTTTCTTGATTTAGAAAACCTCTGTGCTGCAGTAGTCAAACAATATGAACTATTTTTGCTTTAATTCTTATAATGCGCAAGCGGTTAATGTGTGTTTCTGGTGAATACGAGAATTGAGAGCGGAGTAAAGCATACTTACCTGGCGTAGGGGTTACCGTGATCACGAAGGCGGTTCCCCCGGGGCGAGGCTTGGCCATTGCACTTTCGGCTGAGTTGACCCTCGCGATTATTCCTAATGCGAATAACTCGTGCGTGTAATTTTTGGTAGCCGGGAATGGCGTTCGCGCCGTCCCGACATTTTTAAATAAATTACATTTTTGGTGGTTATATCTCTGTGTATCTGGTTATATCTTTCAGTGAATCAATGAATGCCCTGACAACTTGCAGTTTTATCCGGTTATGGGAATTGTCCGTTTATTATTATATATTTTTTTTTATAACCTTTATTCAGTACTTAGACTACTAGAACCAAAGAGTATTCATTTATATAGAGGTTACATTTCTCTCAAAAGCTTTTTGAGCTTTTTTCAAATAAATAGAACCTATGGGAATATTTTACTTCTCTGTTATTAACATCGAAGTAGCAGCGCAGCCGCTGTTTAGCAACGTCATTCTGCTAACGCGCGTATTTTTTATTGACTGACTTGACCCCTTTGAAATTATCGTTCTTTGGTTTATTCATTAATATGCTATTCTTTACGCTGATTATACATTTAGTTGGCAAGAATAGATGTAAACCATAAATTTTTATGATGGCGTTTTGTTTCTTTTATTATACGAAAACATTGTATTGCACTCAAAGTAACCAGGCAAACAGAAATTTAAATACGGGTGCCTGTTGCGAAATCGAAGCAAGTGCTGTTCCCCGTCGGACTATGTCATGATCAATTTTGTGTATTTGGCGCGAATTAGCATGAAAGGAATTTCTGTCTGTCACCTTTGTTTTGTTTGTTTTGATTGCCGTCACCCATATGTATTTTGATGTATTGATATTTTTGCGCTATGTATATATGTATATAAAACTCGAAGTTGAATATAGCTAATTCTACCTTGACTAGCAGACAGAAAAAACATCAAGCAACTGCAAGTGTCCCATGTGAAAACGATATCAAACCAGCTGAGCTACTGCGAAAACAGACAAACAATACATTTTGCCTTTGACCACGCAACAACAAAGCGTGTGACATTTGTTTTTTCCTTATTTGCCGAACATAAGGGAAGACAAAGAAAAGAGATATTCCTGCGTGAGTGAATATGTATACTTTTTGCGTGCACCCAAATTTAAACTGAATAACGAAACGCGTTCGAGACCTGACCTGTGACAAATTTGGTACCACAATCGAAAATTGACTTGTGGACTGTGTTGTGAAGTGGGGCGCGTGCGGGAATAAAAATTCCTCCTGTTTGCTACGATCAGGCAACAACAAAGTCTAGATTTTTGTTTTTTTGTTTGTTTTTTGTTTTTTTCTTCATTGCCGATCACAAGGAAAGAGGAGGAAAGAATACAACACAAAGTAAGGGTGACGAAATTTGCTTTGCGCGACTGAGACTCGAACTTCGCGGACTGTGCGTATTGCTCGTACAGTCAACTGCCAAATCTTGAATCACCATAATGAATAACAAAAGTTCAAATTATGGGGATATTCGAGTTATGGAAAGCATATTCTATTGATTTTTCGCTATAAACACACTCAATTCGAGTCATGGAGATATTCGACTTATAAAAGTTTGACCTATGAAAACTCGACGGTAGTTAGAAATTCGACTTGGATTTCTTTGGCTGTTCAATAAATCCGCATTCACTGTACTTGCTGTTGAAATGGATTTTGATTTCTGCCACAACCGAAAATTGTCATCAAGAAGTTGAAGTCAAAAATCAAAACTTGCCATTGTGTGGGTAACCTTGTTGTATAGGTGTGCTACGTGTATGAGATTGTGTTGGTTTTCTTTTTTGCCCTTGCGTGCAAAGTGTGATAATTTTGAGTGTGTTGTGTAGGTATAGTGCGTGTATAAGATTGGTTTCTTATTGTGTGGGAATATTTTTGTACGATTTTGCTTTTTCATGTCTTCTTTTTTGCTGGCCGCTTGGTATTTTCATTTCGTTCATATAAATGAATATAGGCAAAATACAAGGCAGCTATGGCTCGATTTCGTTTGTCAAATTTCATAATTCATAAATTAAAGAAAACTCCACACAATTTGCTTAATATTCTTGAACCTTGCAAATAAAAAACATTGAAAGAAAAAATCAAAGAAAGAAGAAAGTGTCTCTGATTTTTGTTTTTATTTTGTCTTTCTTGTGTATTTATTTTCTTTGAATATCATACTCCCGCCCAATTTGTTTATGCAAACCCAAGTAAACCAACAGCAATATGTTACGCTGAATAAGTTGAACAGCCAACAATAATGTTGATGTACAGAATCAGTGTCGGATTCTAATCGTGTCTGAAGAGTCTCTCCGGCCTTTTTTTTAAGAGAGAAATGTAACCTCTATATGAATAAGTTCTCTCTGACTAGAACAATGACGATAGTGTGTATATAGCTTCTATGAGCAGTTCATAATAGTTGTATAATGTAATGCAAAGTATTATTTTAGTTAGTCTACCAGATCAACTGGTCTTGTCCTTCTTAGAAGTCGCCTCTACTGTAATTCCTTTAGCGGAACTAAGCTGACGTTCATGTGTTGAGCACCGTGACAGAGGTGGAGCAATCCCCAACATTAACATTTGTTGCGTCCCGATGGGGGCATGTTAAGCTGATAAGAACAGATACATAGATTTGTTTAAAAACAAGAAATTTCCCATAAGGGTGCTTAACTTACTGGCAGTTTGCCTGCTGTATGTACAAAGAATTGATTATAGATTCCCTGAAGGTTCCTATATTGATATTTGGCATTCAGCCTGCTAATTTAGTGAAGTGCACTTTCGTGAGTTGTAATGAGATGTTGTTATGTTAGTACATGGCTATCCCTGATTATTCCGGCGGTAGAGTCTGCCAGAGTCGCTCGAGCCGAAGTCTCGTTGGTCATCGCATATTGCCTCGCGCCGGAGAAGTACTCCACGTAAATGTCGCGGGACCACCTGATCAACTTGCTGACCATGAGTCCCCGCATCTCATGCCCGCGTAACGCCTGCCTATGTTGAGTGCTCTCAGCACAGCCTCGTTCCTCCCGTTTCACGGTCTGTAGCGTTGAGTGGCAGGACGTTGAGCCTGGCACGGTGGATGAAGCGCCAGTCACAGAACCGTGTGTTTCGGCCAGATCTCGTGAAGTGGTTAGAAACCGCGTGTCGGCGCGTTACCTCAAAGACCTTCCTTCCCTTGGTCCCTCTTCCCGAGCAGGGTGCATGCGAAGTATTCCGTCAGGCACCTCCGCAGTGCGCTACTCACCATGAACCTTTCCTGTGGCCAGACAGTGTTGTCTGTGGCTTCGTTGCCACAAGTCAGTCCAAATGACCCACGCTCCGCGCTCCAGGTCCATTTCACGTTGAATTTTGAATTGGCGTATCGGACCTATGCCCAATAACATGATCTGGCCTTGGATGGGGGGTGGCAAGAGGTGCCCGAGAGGTCGACAGACCTCAGCCTGATCCCTGCTGTTTTGCGGAGCAGAGCCTTTGCCAGACCACTCACCGCCTCATCCGGAGCGCACAGCATCTTGAGGTCTGACAAAGGTAGATGGATGGCGCCACTTTGAGTGGGGGGGGGGAGGAAGACGACTTCGTTGCGTGAAAAGGAATATCAGTTTTGTTTTTGTTGCGGGAGAGAGCGAAAAAGGAACATGTATTGATTTGGCGTGATTTTTATCGAATGAGAACATGATTTTTGTTATTTCAATTCCCACCATCGCAGTTTTTGCGGTTTTTTGTTTTTCTTCTTGTGTTCTTGTAATATCCCACTTCCATAAGGGAAGCATTCCTTGTCATTATTATTTCATTAAAAATTAAATACAAATAATTTAAAAAAAAAATTTATAAATAATTATAAGCGAAAGACAAGTACATACATACATATTCATTTGAAAAAGGTACTAATTCAAAAAAATGTATGTATATTCATATGGGCATTTCCACGATGGCGAACGCGACATTTAGCACGCGACAAATTTTTCCATCATAATTTTAATATGGATTAGTTCAAGTAATTTCAACTCAAGATACCATTAACTGCCAAAAACGTCATATTTATTGTTAGAGGTTCATATTTCATTTATATTATTAATATGAAAATAGACAAAATTATTGTAAATGATTTTTTTTTAAGAATATGCCGATTGATGACAACACCATACTGTATACCCATTCACTTTATCATCACTTTTTGAAAATAAAGACATATCCGCATTAAAAAGTGTGAAACTGACCAACGACGAAACTATATATATACAACCGCCCACCCATGCACTTCCAACGACTATATTCGTATTCTTATAAATGAAAAAGCTCACCAAGAAGTGCTGGCGATCACAATCTAAGCTGCGGGTGTACAAAGTCAAAGCCCAATGCATTAACTTAGCAACTGCAAATATTATCGTCTAGTAAATAGAAAAGTCTTTATGGCATTGTGTGTGTGTGTGTGTGGCTTTGCGGTACTTTTTTCCTGCTTCTTATTTTTATGAGTATTCTTATTTTGTGTACTTAGCGTAGTGGATGTAGTCTCGAAGCAGAAAAAGTAGACGAACCGCAACAGTTCACGCTGCCAAAGTCAACATTGGTGAATGAAGCGGAGAAAAGTGGTGTGTGTGAGTGTAGTTGTGTAGGGAGATCGAGAGAGATGGGCAGCTAGTCAGCTTGATTTGGCTTTGATGGAACTGACGGTTGGAGTGCGCTTGTTTGCAGACTAGTTTCCCATTATTTGCTTTTGTTTAAAATTTTTGTTGTTGAGTTTATTGGCGCTTTTTTATTTTATTTTTTATCATATAATTTAAATACTTTTTTTATTTCTTCATTATTGTTTCTATAGTTATTAATTTTATTTTATTTTTTGGTTTCAAAGTGTAGCGCGGAATGTACTCTTCAAAAATTATGTATGCATCATGGGAAGTGGAAAAGGTTGAAATGAAAGGTTGAAATGAATGAAAGAAGGAAGCGTAGGGAAATGAGAACCACAGCAAATTAAAGTTGTTGGCATGACAAAAGTCTTAAGACACCAACAAACTCACGAGTACGGTGTCCTACAACTACACTCTTCCAAAGTCAACATTTCAACTAGGCAACAAGCTCCAATAAGTGTCTGCCCCTTCTCACATTTTTTCTCTTAGAGCAAAGACAGTCTTATGAAAGCCTTTTATGATGTTAATGACGATGAATTATGAGTTATTCTGTTGGCAGTGCCACTTCACCGACTTCTTGTGCCACTTACTGTTAAGAGCCCCATCCACTGCACGAGCCTTGCCCTACTGCTTCCTCCTGGCTTTCTTCTTCTTTTGCTGCTGTTTCTTCTCCTGTTCCTTCTTCATATGCTACTTATGCTTGCCGCGCAGTGAAGTGAAATGTCGACGTCAGCGTAATAAAGTTTAATGGATTCAAAATGGAACAAAAGGAATAAGCCCCCCTTCACCCACCAACCGGTATTGTCTATATTCGTGTGTAAACTGACATATGCTATGTACGAGTATGTATGTGTAAGTATTTTCGTGTTTGTGTGTGTACTGGCTTAGTCTGTCAGCATGACAACTCAGCTCCACATCAGACGTAGGAAGTGGTTTGTCTCTATTGTTTTCTATGCCTCGCTCTTCTTAGCCATGCTCTTCTTCTTTCTCTTTCTCTTTTTCACCATCTTCTTCCTTTTTGTTGCTTCTTTCGTTGAGTTTTGTGACTTGCATTTTAAAATAAATAAATTCAAAAAATGTATAAACAAGAAAAATGGTGATAATTAAAAGACCGCAAACCTCTGGCCGAATACATGAAGCCACCCTCCTCCCTGCTCAAAGAATCATACATGGGCAGAAGTCTACACGGTAATCATATTTACTAATCATAATTAAATTTCTGTACTTGCCATATATTTAGATGTGTGTGTGTGTGTGTTTGTGTGTCTTCTTTTTCCAATTTTTCTCATCTCTTGTCATTGTTGACTTGCGTTTCTTTCCGTTAGTATGTGCATGTGTGCGTGTGTGCTTTTTCCGGTTCTCCTTTCGGTCAGTTTTATTTCATAATTAAAATGGTTTGTTCGTAATTGAAACGAATTGTTAGCCTCGTAATTACTTTCCATTAATCGATTTAATTAATTAATCGTTGCGATTTAATGACTTTTCGACACGCCAACGCTTGCGGTCCCCCTCGCACACGCACTCGCAATCACACTCGCACTAGCAGTCACAGTTGCAGCGCTTATATCCTTTGTCCTTTATCCTTGTTTGTTTTTGTCATTTGTCCTTGGGCGCTGCTAATTGACTTTTAACGTTGTGCCACAAGTTGTGGGACAAACTGCGATAATAAAATTATTAAATTCATAGCCAATCGATTTAGTGAATGAAGCGAAGTGGTTTGGCGGCGCTAAGGGGATTCTATCCTTTTGCATAAAATTAATGGCGACTTCTTTGTACAAGGAACGTCGTCACGCTTTTTGGGCGACTCAAAATCAACGAAGCGCAAATCCAAAATCGCATAAGCCAGCGATGCAACACATATGTACATTCAAACAAACATAGAAACACTTACACACCTACACAGGCAGACGGATCCAGCCTCTGGCAAAATCCAAATTCTGTTTGAGTGTCTACGTATGTGGTTTCGACCCCAACCGTTTCGACCGTTGAACCGTAGCAAAAGGGTGCAAAACCAATGGGCTTTCAGTCGTGTCAATGAGCCTTTTTTGGCTTAACTCGTTCGCAAGTTCAATGGCGAGGCGGCCACAACATTTGAGTTGTGTGCCGGTATTAATTTGATTGGCAAACGGGGTTTTAGATTATGTTCTAATTAAGATCAAATGCACGATGACTTTGTGAACAAGACCTCTATATATATTGTAGTATCCTATAATGTGCAATGTGATATGCTTACAGATATGTTGGCTCGATATTTACTTTAATATGCGACTATCATCTATACAAATAATAATATTCAACGTCCGATCTATCAACTAAAACAGCAGAAAGTATTTAAGAGGAATCACAGTATAACTGCATATCTATATACATATTATATTATCTATATATATATATATATATATGTAGATATATGCAATAAATCTAGAATTAATGCCTCGTACGGCTTTCATACAAATATTTGGCAAGCCCAAAATTTCACAGGTATCAATGCTTTACATATGACGGCCTTAGTATTTTGACGACTTTCAAGAACAGACTTACTTCAGATACAATAAACATTTTCCTGCGCATCAGCCAAGCCCTTGTTCTCTTCTTCAGCAGTACTATGTTAGGAGGCATGAGTGTCAATCACATTTAGGTATTTATCCGGCATCTCGTATATGTTGCAGCATGTATTCTGCCGTTGAAGTCCAAATCTAAAATAAATGAATTATTTTAAATATATAATTTTTAATGTAGAAATAGTAAAACTTTAGCTGATCGATGAAATTGCATTTAACATCTGCATTTGAATAAAGTTCTGCAATTCAGTTTACACCAATTAGCAATTAAGCAAGGCAACAGCGAGGAATGTAGGGTAAATGTCGGTAATTCTAAAAATGATTTATTCCCTCGGCCCAAAACTTAGCAGAATTTTCAATTTTTTGTCATTTGATCAATTGAACATTACTGTTTTGTAATAATATTTTAATGACCACGTTGCTGTTACTTTCAAATGGCTACAAAATATCAACGATTGTCTTCTTGTGCTCCTTCCTTAAAATCTGAAAGTTTTCTGGTAGCCTAAATTATTTCCATTATTTCCATCAGCGATGATAAAAAATATTAATGCATTTAAACGCAAAAGAACAGATTCCCGGATTATCTATAGCCCACTCCAATCACTGTGACATATTGGCTGGCTGGTGCCACTTGTGAAGGAGGGAACCCAACCATAAACCAGGTAAGCAGATAATATTACTGACACAGGCTCAACACAATTCAACTGGTCGTCTTTTCAACTGTTTAAAAATCAGAACTACATAAATCGTTATTGAGACATGAAGACAAAGTAGTTGCATTTAAGAAGCATTAGTTGAGCTTCTGACAGAGATATATTAATTTATATTAGAATATTATGAAAAATGCACCGTCTAAAATTTTTCGAAAGTGCTCGAGGAGTATTTATGCAAAGTGAGTATCTGCTGCAGAAAAACTTTGGCTTGGCTGGAGCCTATCAACGAGTCTCAGTTAAACTGGCAGTGAGGGTGTCAATGTGTCAATGAGTCACACAGTTAAGTCATCTATCCAAGCGAACATCGAAGGCAGCCTGTGAGCATTGAGCCATTCAAGCAAGCCATCCATCAAAGCGCGCTACGAGCGTTAATCGATGTCGGAACATGATAAAGACTGATTGAGTGCTTAATGGCATGGCAAGTTGAAGATGAGCACCAAAACAACGGCAGCTTAACAAAAAAAATATAAAAAAATGCATAAACTTTTTACTTCTTGGGCAAAGAAGAGCCATAATAGTAAATACTGGCCTGGTAAGGCAACAACAGCAATATGAACACGAATAACAAAAACAAGAACAAGAAAAATGTTGTTGAACTGATGAAGATTGAGCCGTTGCTCTGAGCTCTAAAAGGCTCTGAGATTGCCAACTGTCCTTCAGCTTTTCTATTTCTTTCTATGGCTGCGCTCTCGGCCATGTTTCCGTTTAATGAAAAATTCCAGGAAAAATGTGAAAACCCCGCGATTTTCCTTTTCTTTTTTTGCTTTTTTTTTTTGGGGGAATTTTTTGAGAAAAACACTTCGAAGTTGTCACGTTTTGACGTTGGGTTCATTTCGCGCACGAGGCAGCGTCGGATTTATGCGGCTGCGTGCAGTTTTCAGTTTGCAGCTTCTGGCAACATTAAAACCTACGATAGAAGGGCAACAAAAACTAAGGAAGAAAGGAAAGAAACAGTGATTTATTTTGCATATGAAGCAAATGAAATTTTTATAAGACGCAACTTGGCGTATTTTCATATTGTTTATTTTTTAATATTTTCCGTTTCCAATCAACCACAGATGATTTCAACTCGAGTTGGGAGTTTGCGCAATTTTGATAAAATAATCCGAAACTGTTGCCGTGCTGACTAATTTCAAGTGGACATTTATATAACGAGTTGCTGGAGTGCTAATCAAATGGAAAAGTTGCTTTCGAGTGCCTTAAATGGTTTTTAATTAACAACTCGTGGTGTGTTTTGTTTCGTTGAAATTGGTCCTAATTTGTATCTGCGTTGTATGTGTGCTGCCACAGTGTTTAGGGTAAACCGGAAAGCCAAAGAGAAGCGAATGCAAAAGTACATGAATAGGTCAACTTCAATTTGAAGTACTGAAAGTTTATGTGTATTCAAAAAAAAAAAAAAAAAACCAAAAAAAACATAAATGGTTAATCTGCCTGTACAAACTTAGATATATAAACGATTCCTTCATAACACAAATGTAGTGGTCTCTGTAAAATGTCAACCATTGCAATTGGCCCAACCGAAGTACAGTTTACTCCGCGATTTCTTCAACGATTAAATTGCAAGTGGCTCTCCAGTTTCCACTCATGCGAAGCTAACTACAAGGACGAACCTTCTCCAGGGCGGTAAGTGAGAAGAATGAGAGCCGGTCGCCGGTCACATTTTAAAAGTCCGTGCGAATACCATAGATATACAAGCAATTTAATTTTGAAAGCATATTATAATAAATAATCCAAATAGTTGGGGCAAAAAACGGATATGCTTATATGACTTATAATAACAAAGCCTCAGCGACGCGCACAAATTAGTATGCGAGATCTGCGTCGTGTAGGGTACACATGCAAACGACAAGTATAAATGAAATTCGCCCTCTCTATGAGCACAAATATGATTCGAGAGAAGAGCAAAAACGCATAAACATTTATTCTGTACACTTCAGACTTCAGACTTCTGTACAAGTCAATGCTTATTCTCTCTGCGCCTCTCAGGCGTCATCATCTTGAATTCCGTTTCACTTTTTTTTGGATATATATCTCGCTAAAGAAGTTTCACTTAAAAAAAGTTTACACGACGAAATAATGTGAGTGCGGGAGTGAGTAATGGAGAAAAAAATATTGCTAACAAATTCGAAAATTATTTTCTATTTTATTATTCAATTTCAAGAAATGTTGCGAGTGGCTTAAGGTAACTTAAATGTGACATAAATGCTGTGGCTTGGATTTTATCAATACTTCTCTAAAGTAGAGCATCAATTGGTGTTCTTGATTTTGTTGGCATTTCCTGTTTGTTGTTGTTGTTTTCCGTTTCGTTGTTGTTGTTACTATATTTACGTGTGCCGCATACCCTACTTTTCGACAACTGCAAACACAGCACAGGTTACACTGTTTCTCAGTTTATTGCTTGCCGACCTCCGCAGCGTAAATAATACAATTTCTATCGCAGTCTCTCGCTGGCTAAATCCTATAGATTTTTTGTCTCTTTTCTGAGGGTCGCTCTTCGTTTCATCGCATTTGGGCTTGGCGCATTCGCTTTTGCATTTGCCGCAAGGCTAAGCTACATTGCAACCAAATCGTCGAATGCAAACGATTTTACAGCATTTTCACTCAGTTGAAGTACAACCAACGTCGTAAAAACGAAAATGTTCAAGCGGGTGTGTGTATGCGTGTATGACCTTACAAAAATAACAATTTAATGAATATAAATTTCTGATTGTGAGCACAAAATGAATTATTATTGAAACGCAAATCGAAAAGTCATTAAAATCACATTTGATAATGTAATCAGCCTAAGACACACACAGCCCCATCAACAACTTCACAACAAATCCGTGTTGCCGTGTATATATTTGTATGTGTGTGTGAGTGTATGTTTGCCACATGGACTTCATTAAGAGAACATAAAATATTCATATGACAATCAACGCCAGCCAGCACAGTGGCAAACGGCAAGCGAAACATTCAAATGCGCACCCACATACGCACACATATACCTACTTATACACGTACACACATATACAATATGTACATACATACAAGCCACAAAAACGAGTATGCTCAGGCTAACCGACAATTGTAACAAATCAATTGTATGCCGCATTTAACCAAGTCAACACCCGCATCATATTTCTATTAATATACAAATGCTCAAAGCCATACATACAGACAGACAAACAGACAGACAGACAGCCAGCCATACAAATGCATAAAATAGTAATTTGATTGCCGTAAAATAACACAATTTACACGAATTATTAGCAGTACATTCTCAACTTAGAAAGCTTTCAAGTGACTCGAAATTTTAGTAATAGTCGAGAAAGTGCCCTGACGGAAAGAAAAACTGACAGACAGACAGACAGAAAGACAGACAGACTTAACTACAATAATATGCACATAAACAAATGAATTTCTTCCTTTGTCTTTTCTCTAGTTTTGTTGTGTCTCCTTTGGCTGCGATTATCAGTCACGTCGATCCGATCCGTGTTAATGGGCACGAACATTATTTCAATTGAATGGCTCTCTGTTGTCGGTTAGACTCTTGTGCGAATGAACTCATACAAATTTCCAATTGCAATTCCAAAATTAATTAATGCATCAATCAACTTAAACTTTGTTTAGTGTAATTTGGATTAATTCGCTTGCCAGTATCAAATGGTGAAGTAGCAGGTTGTCTTCAAGGCGTTGTTTAAATATCGATACTGGCCAAATGAGGCTAGCAAACTTTTAGGCGCATTTTCAGTGGGTAATCTCGGCAGACCTTGCAATGTTATTAAAACTAGCATCGCGCAGTGGTCAAAAGTTGGCCGCCCGCATGAATACAAAGAAAAAGTACTACAAAAAGCATGTCTCCGTATTAATATATACATTTGTCGTATGTTAATTACACTTAGTAACCAAATGCGTTAAGTTAATTCCGAAAATGGAATGGATAATGGAGTGAAACCGAGAAACAATTATACGCCTTATGCATAAGCCTTGCCTTGCTTTATGTAGCGCTTCATTTTGATACAAACACAAAGTAATCTCACAAAACATGGACAGTTAAAAGTGAGTACCGAAAATCTGTCAATATGTTGCACATCGGAGTGCACACTCACATATTTTATTATTTCTTTTGGCACGTGACATTATCATTGTTGTTGTATTAACGTTTGCTGCATGCCCCTCTTACCAATAGCTGAGTGCGAGCACAACACTTATTATCCCTGTTTTTTCGTGAACTTCTCCCGTACAATGCGACAGCTTTACACTAAGCAAAACGACTCGTCTGCCAGCGAGGCGAGCACTTCATGTTTGTTTATGAAGCTGCATTGCATTGAAATCGACTTTGGGCAGAGGCCATGAGATTTCTCAGTAAGATTTGGCTTTAGTTTTATCGTACCAACTGACATTGTCGTTGGCGCTGTTGCGCTTGTGGCACGATGAACAATTCACTGACGATGATGATGATGACATTTTGTCATTCGCTGAGTTTCGGTTGAGGTTGAGCAGCCCGATTTTTCTGGTTTGTCTGCGCAGCGTAAACCTTTAAATGTTTTCATTGTCAGAAAATAAGCTTTAAGGACCTACATTTTAAGTGAAGTGTATGTGTGTGTATGTATGTATGTGTCTACTTGTTTTATCCTTTGCCACTGTTTCACGCTTGTGTGCAAAATCCGCCAGTCGTAGAAGTTCATGCACGCACATAAATCATTGCATACTTTTGAGCGTTCATTGCAAATATTTTTCGCTGAATTTGTGGAAATTCGCATTCACACTTTTCTTCCACTGTGTCTTTTTTCGTTATTTTCTTCTTGTGTTTTACCTTTAGCAAAAAGTTTTTCACCTCATAAGTTATACGCACTCACGTCGTCGCATGCATGCTCAGCAGCCGGCTGTCTTTGGCCGAATGCCTCCGGCTGGGTTTTCCCTAACTCATATAAAGTATGTGATATTTTTTTATATTTTTATTGATATTTTTATTTTATTATTATCATTTAGTTTTGAGATATTAAATTTGGCAGCGTAGGCATGCACGTGCACATGGGCGTGACTGTGAGCACTACTCAAAGTCAATTTCATTCCTTGCTTCTACGCAATTTGCATACAAGACTAGATTTAGTGCAAGTGTCCTGACAAACCAAACGACTGCATTGATTGACAGTACCTCACTTCCTTCAGTGCGTCTGCACACAAACCCGTTGACATTTGTCGTGAGCAGCAAAACCTTCTTTTTAAAAATTGCCAAATCCTAAAGTTGACAACTCGAACAACAAAATCGAAATGCGAAAAAAATAAAATAATTGAAATCAAGTCCAACTACCATCGTCTCGTTTCCCAACTCCAGTGTCCGAGCAAAGTCAACCTTCGCCTGTGCAGTTGTCAGTGCATCCGTTACGTAAAAACCGCTCGTCAGTCCATGTGCGCAGGCATTGCATTTTATTAAATTCCCGTACGGCCACGAGTACGGTTGCGGAGGCGAGTACCAGCGCGCGTCTGAATATGAGCCTGAGCCGACAACACGCCCAGTCCATTAGCATAGCATACTTAGCGGCGCTCAATTTCATGTCAAGCGGACACGTTTGCTAGACAAGGGTCACCGCCAGCATCCGACGTCGTCAGCGTAGCATTTGCAGCTGACTGACTTTGATTGACCACTCGGTTTCCACTTCCGGTTATATGGGCCAGACTGGACGTCAACTTGTTTCTTTCGTTATTTGGCCTGCCCTTCTTCTCTCCGTCTCTGTGTTTGTGTGTTGTGCTCGTCCACCACAACGAAAAGTAAGAGTTAATACGTTATTCATAAGTTGCTAAGCGCAGACGTGACTCGCATCATGATGTTGGCGATGCTGAAGATGACGGCGCCAATGGTGATGACGTTGACGGTGATACAATTTGGCATTGAAGGACACTATTCCACTCACTTCGATTGTTGCTCAGCAGCACGTTGTTCATATTCATATCCAATTTCATGCTGTTGTTGTTATTTTTATTTTTTAAATTTCTACGCTGTTCCAGCGAAAGAACTTTCTGCATCCGTTCTGCTTTTTGCACTACGTCTGCGTGTCTGTTCATTCGACCAATCAACAAGCCAAACCAACCACACAATCAACTAACCCACACATTTATTAGTCTTGCTTTGTGTCTGTCTGTCTATCTGTATTTTGGCCCGCCCCCACATCCGGCCTCAGTTTAATTAATTATTTAATTTTAAGCACTCCAGCGCACTCGCTTTAGCAACATAGAAGCATCTCAACTCGATTTTACTCGCCTTGACTCGAGAATGTTTTTTTCGGCAAATGAAGACAATTTATGTCCATCTAAGGATTAACTTAATAATATATGAACTGGTCTCGCATTGCAAGCCGAGCAGCCTGCGTTGTGGCAGTACAGTGTAATAAAGCGATGGCTTCACTTGTCGTAAGTAGCCACGAGGTCACACCACTTAATTCAGACTAATGAGACATTGTGGAACGAATTAATTTCACGCATGATTAACATATCAAATGCCAAGCCCGCTGCCCGAACAGTAGCTGTAGCAGCAGCAAAGCGGTGGCATTCCTTGGCATTGCTAAAGGCGTTGACCACAATTTAACTAAGCTCGAACAAGCCAAACCAAGTCAACCCAAGCCAAGCTAAGCTGAGCTAAGTCATATAGAGTTGTGCACAGTTAAGTTGAGTGACGAGAGTTCATTGTAAGCCACAAGCGTACTTCGTCGACTCGCATTTCGTTGACGTTTTGAGGGACGAGTGTGCATTAATGAACATGTTATGACGACACTCATACGCGATGTGTATTCTTGTTCTCTTGTATTCTTGTTCTTATTTGTTGTTGTTGTTGTTGATGTTGTTTTCACTATCCATTTAGTCACTGTCAATACATAAATACGCTGTAACGAGTCCTGCTGCTTAAATTGTATGCCACTGATTTTTGTTTTGCCTTAATGCGCTTAAATGTATGCAATACTTTATACTGAGTATTTTTGTTTTTTTTATTTTTTTGGAAATATTATGTATTTATTTACACTTTTTACAAAATTTTTCTGAAACTAGTGAACTACTACCTATTTTAATGGCAGCTTAAACTAATCATATGTAAAAACCTAACAAAAAAAAAACTAATGACTATACAAAAGTAGTAAATTAAAAAATTGACAGCATTGATAACATGCATTTAAATTTACATATTAACTTCAAAATATATGTTAAGAGAGGACACTGTCAGGAAGATCCTCTGGATGGCATAGTTTTGATCTTCTGACCCTAGATCTTAGCCTTGCTTCGGTAAGACGCCTGTCTAGTGCGTTCGGGTGAGAACTAAGCCGTTCCACTTATTTTTTGGCTTGTACTTGAAGAACGTCACCGACTTTAGGGACTCCTAAATCCCTTTCAATATTCAATGCACGCATATGCAATGGAGCATTACAAATTCTCCTTAATATTTTACTTTGAACCACTCGTATTTTGTTTAGGTTGGTTTTGGCCGCAATTCCGTACACCTGCATCGCATACTTCCAGGTCGCACTCAATATAATTTTGTAAATAGCTACTTTGTTGGCTAGAGAAAGCTTGTTTTTGAGGAAAGTAGCCACGCCATTTTCTTGGTTTTGACAGAATTGTTTGTTTTACCATAGTAGTATGTCTTCCAAAAGTGAGCCTTCGGTCTAATAAGACTCCCAAATGTTTGTGTGCTGGTTCGTGTTTGATTGGAGAGCCCAGCATAGAAATGGCTGGACAAGTCGCTGATCTGGTAGCAAATGTGACAGTTGCACATTTGTTTAAATTTATGCCAATATTCCACCTTTTGGCCCACATCTCACAACTGTGTACATACTCCTGAAGCGCATTTGCAGCATCATTAATAAGACGGTTTCTAGTCAATACAGCGGTGTCATCGGCGTATGTGTCTATGAGAACGTTGTTCCTGTCTACAGAAAATATAGAGTTAGGTGATGGCATGTCTGCTGTATGTAAGGTATAGAGAGTGGGTCCTAGTACGCTTCCTTGTGGGACTCCAGCGCAGATTTGTGTTTTAGAAGATTTGGTGCCATCAACAACCACACAGAAGGACCTATTGCTTAGGTAACTGCTACAACCTGAAACAGCTGAGGAGTAAGCGACCATTTCAGCTTTTATTTTAGAACACAGTGCCACACCCTGTCGAAAGCTTGTTGGATATCCATGAATATTGCCACCGCGTACTATTTGTGTTCCATGGAGTCAAGTGCGAAGTTGACCACACGGTGGAGCTGCTCTGGAGTACCGTGACTCTTACGAAATCCAAACTGTCATTTAGGAATCAGGTATGCCACGGTAGAAAGCTGCAGGATACGATTTAATAATACCCTTTCCAACATCTTACCGAGGGCAGGTAAGAGGCTGATGGGCCTATATGCGTCTACTTCAGATGGCTGCTTGTTAGGTTTCAGGATCATCGTAATTAGAGCCAACTTCCAAACCTCTGGGAAATGACCCATCCTCAAAATGCTATTGGACAACATTACAATGGCATTATTATCAAGGATATCCTCTTCAGGCTATTTTTACCATTTAACTGCTTGTTGTACGAAAAACAACTGAGAGTTGTACGAATAGAAAGTTGGTTCACCAGTTGCTAGAATCTGACATGAACTGTTTACTATGACATCTTGCAGTCGCCTTCCTCGAATGCAAGATCTTAGATTGCCACACGGTTTTTGTTTGTAGTTTATTTTACAAAATCGTTTTCGAAGCTTTAAGTGCGCCTTTCTGCTTCCTACGAATTTGTGGCAATTGGAATGTGCAGTCTTTAGCTAAAGCTGCAGCTGTTGCTACGTTTATTTTGGACATAGCTTCACCCGAGGTTAGAGCCGAGCATTTATAGTCCGAAGTAGTAGTTGCTGTAGTATATGTTGACGTGCAACCTACAGTTGAAAATGTTAATGTTGTAGTTGTAGTGGTCGAAAAGACCACTAAACAGACCAGAATAATTTGTACTGGATTTCTGCAACTCGCCGGCAAGAGTTGCGCGAAGTTTAGACGGCGAAGCACCGGCTATTTGCCTCATTTTCTCAAAGTTCGGCAGCTTATGTCTAAGCTGTGAGTGAGAAAGCCTGTTCTCATCCATACCATGGCAAAAAACAAACAATATTTATAACTAAATATTACGTTTGTCTGACGCTCAAAACAATAGTCTTCGGCCATAAACAAATACAATTTTTTTTTGTTAAACAGTTTGAGGACCCTGGATAACGGTCGCTGGTGCCACGAGGGCCTAAGCCTTGCCCAAAGGGTAAGCTAACGGCAACACGAAATGTACGCACTAATTATTGTATTTCCATAAACAAAAACCGACACCACTATCGCGATGTCTAAAAATATATCGTGCGCGTAAACCATCACACGGTGGGCGAGAAAAGGGCAACGCCTTTGCAGAAAACAAATGATGCACTCACAAGAAGAATATAATTAAACACTGTGCACGAAAGATAACCTTCACTGTTTAATGCAGCCGCGAGACGACTGAGAATGGTACTAACAGCAATGATTGTTGCTTCACACACAACTTTATTTTACTAGAGGCCCACACCGACTTCGCTGGGGCTGTGTTCAGAGGTGAGCACATTCACTCTCCTCGCAAATATCGGCGCGCACTCTTTTTGCAAACAACTCACCAACCAAGAAATGACGAAGAAACATAGCACAGAAACGTACAAACCTGGCGGAACGTTTTTATGCTTGCTAAATTAATATTTTATGCAATGATTGAATCGAAAAAAACCTCTTCCGAAGCGTTTCTTCCATATATTTTTTGCTCACAAACCTTTCCCTCAAAATAAGGAACACAACCATTTTCAACAAATTTAGTTGTCCTTTTTTTTTAAATATAGATAATTAAAGTACGAAACTCTAATTTAAGTACAATTTTTCTATTAATTTTTTATTAAGTCCTCCTTTCTTAAGTCATAGGGCTTCAGTTGGCTCCTAAGGCGTAAAACCGTAGTGGCAATTTTACTTCAGTTTACAACATAAAACACAAATCTGATGGTAGAAAGATACTTTTCTCACTAACTCATCTATTCTTGTCCTTCATTATTCCACTGGAGAGCATTGGGCCTCCGACAAGTCTCTTCAATTTCTTGCTAATAGAGACGGTGTTGGTTTCGTTAATCGAAATTAGAAATCGAATGTCTGTCAAGGAAAAATTTAAAAAAAATTAACCCAAATCGAAAGTTTAGTGCGCAATATTCGTCATTCATTAAACACGTTTTCTATTTTGTTCTTCTTTGCATAGGAACTTGTTTGGTGATGAGACACTTGATCTTCCATGTGGTTCATGTGACGATACTCAAGAAAAATTTAAAGCTGAGGACTTTCT
The DNA here is from genome assembly GCA_035041755.1 of Cacoxenus indagator. Lineage (NCBI taxonomy): Eukaryota > Metazoa > Arthropoda > Insecta > Diptera > Drosophilidae > Cacoxenus > Cacoxenus indagator. The sequence continues at coordinate 25,195 of JAWNKX010000654.1, forward strand.
CGTTGTCATAGCTTCAATAAAGTAAATTTCCTGCTAACACACCATGGAGATTCTTTATATCAGTACTTTTATTGCATTTTTATTTTCTTTGCTTATACTGGAAAGAGCAGATCAACGTTTGACGGGCTGCGCTTGTATAAAATAAAGATGGCATATTGTAGTTAAGTAGCTGAGAAAACTATTAATCTATACAAACGTACAAAAAGTTAAATATCATTTTAGCTGACTACTTTTGCATCTGCTTTATTAATTTATCTATACACTAGAATATGCATAGATAAATGTACTAGTTGTAGAACTAGTTGTTTTTTTTAAATATAAATAATAAAGGTACAGAATTGCTAAGCAAAAAAAAATGAAAAAACGCTCACTCGTATGTATGACCAAGAGAGAATGTACGATATTTTGAAAAATGCGAAAGAAAATTTGTCAATTGTCAAAATATAGATATTTATTTTACCAGTATTTGTGAGAATCATGCCAAGAATATGTCTTCTTACTCAACAATCTTCTAATGCCAAGAGCATAGCTGCTGGCAGAGAACAAGAATTCATTGTTTTAATTGTAATCAAATTGTTGGAATTAGTTTTATAGATATTGCTCTAATAGATGAACCGATCGTCGTTGATCTCTGCAATTGAATTGCAACATAATTGAGTATCTATTGAAAAGTTCTTTATGGAAAAATTATGTGGTCAGGATGTTTGTGTAACAGGAAAACTGAGCTTGCCGCACATACCATGTATACATTGAGGCTAATTATAAAATTTATTTTGACAACAGCTCAAGTTTGTATATAAAGTAACAAAAAAAAATTTCTAAAACAGCAAAGTATTGCAAAACAGAAACCTAGAAAGGGCTAAGGGGTTACAAAGAAATAAACAAAAAGGCATAGGCAATAATTTTAAGCTTTGCC
>JAWNKX010000655.1:0-108947 GCA_035041755.1 Cacoxenus indagator
GCTTAAAGAGATAAGCGATATTTGCGCTCGACAAAGCAACTGGGACAGAGCAACAGCGGCAAAAACCGAACATTAACCTAGATTACAATTGTACCGGAAGTGTCTGCCATGTTTTCATCTCGCTTTACTTATATGTGCGCTGTCTCGTTTGCACACAACCACACTCCCAAGTGGCTCTTCATTTTTGTTAACCGTCGCTGTTTTCATATTTTTTCCTCTTGTGCTTTTTTAAATATTTTTGTTGTTGCTTCTTTTCAACTTCAAACTGCAACGCCACTTTGTGAAAAAAGGGAAGCCCAAAGGGTTCCGGTAAATGAGATAAAGGCCAACAGTCGTGTACACAAACATACTCAGTCAGACGTATCTAATTATGTAAGTGGTACTGAAAAAAAATTGCCAACAACAACAACCACAACAACTGCTAACAGGAGGAGAACATTTGTCAGTGAGTCTCTTTTCCGTACAGATATTCTCAGTTTCCCACTTGTCTCTTCTGTCTGTCTGAAAACAGCGAGAAGTCCATCTTTCATTCTCTGTCAGTTTTAAAGATATTTGCATAAATTTAGGCGCAAATGAAGTCCCAACATTGTCACACTTTCAATAAAGTACATTGCTCGTAAAAAACCATCATCCAGGCAACCAGCTAAAAAAGCTGAGTAAAGGCTGACTCAGAAAAAAAACCACTAAAGAAAATGTGGAAATGCGGCAAAAAGAAGGAGATGAAGTAAAAGAGAAAGCGGAAGTATAAAGTACGTTTGAATTTGATGCTCGTTGCGTAGTTGACGTCGTCGTTGGCGCCCCCTTTCAAGCTGTGCAAAGCAACTAAATAAATAAAACACTTAAACGAATTTTATGGTTTGCGCATTTCATCCTTCAAGTGAAAAATGTGTCACACCATTAAGCCATAAGCGTTGACAACGAACCGCATTAGAAAGAGCGATAGCGCGAGCGCTGGAGGGTGAGCAGAGCTGATTTAAGATAACCGCTAGCTTGGCTTGCCTTGTGCGAGTTCACTGAGATTTGCAGAAGAATTTCGCTTTGAGGGCCGCTCGATAAGTACTCATGTCAGGAATGGTCAATATACTTTTAATGTTAGTTGCCAAAAATCCATAGTTGTCGCAGCAATTCGTAGGCAAATTCCTGGTATATGCAAACAGTCAACAAAACAACTACAAGAGAGTTTACCGGGCAATAGGGCCATCGTTGGCTTTTAAGCCAGTTTCATCCAAAAAAATATTCACATTTCTTCAACAGTGAGGACGTGATGGTTTACAAATCCCAATACCGTCTTGACTTTGACATCCGTATGTATCTGTTTCTTTTTTATGATAGAATCATGATTATGATTCTATTCTGGACCTTTTCCACTTTTCCCTTTGAATAGATGCAGGGCGAGCTTGACACTCACAACCACATCACAACGAGATGTATGGCGGCATTCAAATCCTTTGAAATAATACGTCAAGTTTGTATTATAAGCCGTCCGATTCCTTATCGCACTTCATGGAAAATAATAATTTTTATTTGACAGATGACCACTTCCCTCAAAAATGTCGGCAGTCCTCAAGCCCGGGAACCTCTTGAACAACGCAGGTACTACTGAGAGCCGATGCTTCAGTGTCTTTTCATGCATGCTTTTCCGCTCGTCTAACTCTCTCACACTCACTCTTTCTCTTCCTCTCGTTAACAGACTGTCTGCTTTGCGGCTGCTATGTTTGCCACAAACAAATTACTCGCAGCTAATGTTGACATTAACCTATCACTGCGCTGTCATATTATGGCAATTGCGTTTTTCAACGAAATTACTTTGTTTAATTTCGCATCAACATCTTCATCATCAACCTAAACAAATGTGTTAAACATCATCATAACGTTATCAATATCACCGTCATCATCTTAATTTGGGCACTCGGTATTCCGGACACTAAAGTCAATTACATTGCAGACTCTGTGATTCGGACACTTGCCTTTTTTGCTTCCCTCAGTAATTCGAAAACAAATATTCTCCATATTCAAGCCTTAGTATTCAAATGAAACAATAAGTACGAATAGTTCTAGACAGTTCCACATTATATATATGTATAATGGCTGTCTAGCCTTGATGTTTGCTTTCACTATAAACGATTTACGAGATATTCAATGTGTTTGTGTTTTGTTCTGCAGTTTGAATATTCAATGAGGAGTGGGAATCTGGAAGGAAGATCTCGGTAAACACGAAAATTCAATAAGACTGTTAACCCCTTGGCACTAATTGTCCAGATTATCGAACCGCTACTCTAGTGGTGGTGTTGGTATCTTGGCAAGCAAAATGAACACAGCTGTCCGCCATCATCTGTCTTTCAGTTTTGAGAACAATAATTTAAATACAAACAACAACAACAACAACAAAAGAAAAGATTAAGTTTTCGTACCTTTTATTATTGCCATTGCTGATGTTGGTTGTCTTTTTGTTCTTCTTCTTCTTCTTTAGGCATATCGCTTCCACGCGTTCCACGTCTTTTCTTTGATAAATGTCCACTTTCAACACTTTTTAAACTTTTGCCAAGCGACGTGCAAAAAAGGCCACAGCATAAATGGCAGAAATGGTAAAAGTGGCTAAAAGGACGAGCACAGCTTAAAGGAACGTAAGGCGTGAAATTGTCTGCGTTGTTCAAGAAATAAATTGATTGGCCCCTTTAGCACAACTGATGGAGGCGAACGAAACGAATGAAGCTCGCGAAGTCAGACGTTGTAATAGTAAGCCAGCGATTAAATATGAGATGAGAATGAGATCAGGCGATAGAGATTGCCGATGGCATTGGCAATGTTGATGCGCTACGAAATTCTTACGATTGATGTTGCGCACACCTTGAGGCTATAGAGAGGTTATAACAGATGCACCAGTAGTATCATCTTCTTATTATTATTGTTCTTCTTCTTTATAATCTCCTTGAAGCACACGTAGCACAAAACACACCTCACCTAAACGCACCGATCCACCTCTGACCGAATGCGTAGAAGGACAGAGTGGTAGGTTGCCTTCGCAAAGCGTGACCACCAACTACGTATGTACACAGACCAAAAGGCAGCGAGAGGGTGGTGTCGTGCCTCACGCTTTGAGTCGAAGTGGTTGGCATCAGTTGCAATGACGGCGTACGTGTTCGCACTTAGATTGGACGTGACTAGTAAAACTGAATTTATTGAATATTTGCCATTGGGTATTTGATTTCTTATTAACGTAGTGTCGTTATTGTTGTTGTTGTTGTATGAAATAGTTTCGACTCGAATGCGTGGCATTAATGGCAACTTGACCAATCATGATGCTAATGATGATTGCCAAGTCAAAGAATCCTTATAGAGTAAAGCGCTCTTCCACTGTATGCTTCTTGAGTCAATCTGTTTGAATGACTAATTGTTATTTTAAAAAGGTCGAGGCCTGTCTGCCAATCTTCCTTTAGTGTAGTATTGTTGTTTTAGGGGGATTTTATTTTAGCAATTTTTATTTTTCATTGCACCAAGGCTCCAATTCTAAGTCTTCGAACATGAATGCCATAAACAAACCAATGTAATTTATGTGAAAATCGACGAATTGAAAATGAAACGAAATGAAAGATGAAGCTTACATAGAACCAATTCTGGAACGTAAACAACACATGCGATACGAGTGAAACTACTTCATATTCTCGAATTCGGGGGGAAAAAAAACTAAACCAAGCGACAGAAAGGGAGCAGAAGAATTAAACAAAAAATAATATAAATGGAAATGAAAACTGGGCAAGAGAAGTCAGCACAGACAGACAGACTTACAGGGAGACAGATCTGAATGAAATTTGAGCATTTGCATGCGAATTATAATGATGCCGACTACCTGCCTTTGAGTCCACTTGAATCGGCATCAAAATTGAGTTCTGAGCATGACACGTCAACACCAGCTAACCAACCATCCAACGAACCAACTATACGTCGAAGCGAGCTAACGCAACAGATTCAGATGACTTGAAATCAGTCAACCGTGCGCTGCTGTTGGCTATCCATTGCTAAATGCACACAGATACTTTGGTATCTAGGCATCGCGGTATCTCTAAAGTTTTCCGTTTTCCGTTCTCAGTTTTCGGTGTTTAGTTCGAGTTGCACAAAGTTTTGCTTAAAAGTTTTTTAAACGAATGAGACGGGAATTAAACGGGAACTTGGAATTGGGAGCTTTGAGCTCCGAATTTGAATCTGAGTTGAGGAGTTTGTGGTGGCACAGTTTTTGAGCACCCAAAAGTTCGCTCTGCAACTCACCTGCATCGAGCATCGTACTCTGAGCTAAACTAACCATCCACCTGTCTTCCTTTTCTGTCTGTTTGATAAGACAATTTCCATATGTCCTTTGAATATGGCCCAAGCACAGTGGCTACACACTGGAAGTAGCTGAACATTTTTCTCGTTTGCTGTTACTTTGGCTTTTCTTTTTGTACTTGTATGTATATGTGTGTGTGTGTGTGTTTGTGTGCGTGTGTGTGTATGTGTGTGTGTGTTATGTGGCATTGGCGATGGTGACGTTAAAAGGATGCACTGTAGTAGTGAATACGCTCGTTGTCTGTGACACTCCAGTCAAAAATTGAGAGTCAGTTGGTCAGTCAGTTTGGTTGCTTGCTTGGTTTGTTGTTTGGTTTAATATTTCAATTGTTGTTTTTGTTGTTGCTATTGTCTTAATTAGAAAACTTGCTTGACGAGTGTCCTTTCATTTGCTTCATTATTGGCTAATAATAGTTTCTCATTGTTTTTGTTGTTGTACGACGTGCTTCCTTCAGTATGTCTGTCTACATGCAAAATGTTATCATTTAGTGATATAATGCTTTTCAGCCAAAGTAATTGTAATTGTTTCTGCTTGTTGTTGTTAGTAATAAATTGGTTAAGCTTTCATAATTCAACTTTTCATGGTTTCCCTGTTTTTAGAATTTTTTGCCAACGCAAAACTCGAAAAGCATGATGTACATGCTTGTTGGTTGGGGTACACGTTTTGGTGATAAATTATTGTATTATATTTTATAGTAATGGTAGAGTTACAAAATATCAATCTATATGTATAAATAAATTTTTCCTTCAAAAATATGCAAACTCATGACGTGAAGACGGTTCAACTTATTTGGCAAAATTTTTGTTGTTGTATCCCTTATTTTGAGCGCAAGGTTTATATGCAAAAAAATATTGAAAAACGCTTCGGAAGAGGTTTTTTTTCATTATTATTTTCGGCCAAAATAAAGTTTCGCAAGAAGAAGCAGACCACAAAAACATTTTTGTGGTTTGTACGTTGTCCGGTTTCTATGATATTCTTCTTCTTTATTTCTTTGTTTGTATTTGAGAGTTATTTGCAAAGAGAGTGTGAGCGGATATTTGCGAAGAGAGTGAGTGTGCTCGCTTCTGAATATAGTGAGAGCGCACAATGCATGCGTACACATGACGGGCAGCCATTATCTCTTTTTGCTTTGCAAGGTAGCTGTCAAAAATATTGTTCACACTTCAGCATTTCAATAAATAGTAAATGTATTAAAATTACAATGAATGGTACGTCACACAGCCGTGCTATGACCGGAATAGAGAGTCGTCATTTGGTTAAGTTTCTTTCTTTTTTCGACAGACAGGGTAGGCCATAACAACGTCTACCGGGCGCACTAGTAATAAATAAATACATAAAATAGCATTCTCAATATCGATTTAGTTATCGGTGCGATAATAAAAATTGCCAAGGCAGAAAATTGTTTATAGAATTTTCGGCGTCGTCGCAGAGCTTCGTCCTTTCGCCATTTGGGTGCATTGCCTGTAGTCACAGGCTAAGTCAGTTTGTTATCGTTGTTGCTCTACGCTGACTAACTGAGTAAGCTAGTTGGCAGACTTGTTTGCTCACTCGCTGGTTGGCAGGAGATGCGTTTAGTGCTGATGCTGCTGCTTTACTGCGCTGCGCCGAAGGATTTATATGGGTTGATTGCCAAAAAAGCCACGAGCGCGCATTCTTTACTTTTATTATTATTACTATTCGTATTACACATACACTCACACCTTCGCTCTTTATCCCCTTTTTGAGCAACATCCTTTTGTTGACTCATTCCCATTTTGCTTTGGATTTTATCTCGTTCGGTTTTCTTTCATTTCGGTTTTTATTTGTTGTATTTCGCCTTCCCTTTTCTTGTTCCTTTTGGCATTACTTCTTAATTTCTCAGCTACTTTATTTCTTTCTTTCATTTAAATTAACATGCAGATAGAGATTTATATTCACGATTGGCTTGGTTTGCCTCGAAATTACTCCAGATGTATGGTTTATTTATTTTTGGTTAATTAAAGGAAACGCTACACTTGGATAGCACTGGCTTCTTCATACTCCACTACAATCTCTATGGTCACTTACATCTACTTGGAATTGGAAGGATAATTAAAACTTACATTTGGCTTCGCACACTCGAACACGAGGGAAGGCACAAGTGCTTTAAATGACATAATTAATGAGCTTGTCATAAATCTGTGTGTTGGACAACCTACAACAATAGTAAAAATCAACTCAAGCTACAAGGCTGCGTGCCTGCATCCTTGTCTTTTGCCCTTTTCACGCCTCTCATCGTGCTGCGTATAATGAGACTCTTCATTTGCCACTTACATTTTGTGCTTTCTCTTTCCTATTTTCCCTTTTATGCACTTTACTTACTTAGTGTAGTATGTTACGACTTACCTATTCATTTTGGAGCACCATAATTTCGAAATGTTGTGAATTTATATAGGAGGGCATAGGAGGGGCGTATATTAAAAATGATAATAAGTAAATATGTTTCAATCAAAATAAAATGTTTTACAGAATCAGTCTCGTTATTTAATAGACCCACATTTTGTAGTTCCTGAACCCTTCAAAGGCCTAATAATAATTATAACTACATTTGGTCTTAGGAGGTGTGATTGGCCTCCGATCATATAACATAGCCATAAAACGTGAATGGTCGTATTTAAAATATTTATTAAGCTACCTAAGCAGTCACCACCGGTCGAGATTTCACTTTCATGCGATAGAACTACTAGCTTCCACTTCCACATAACTTTCACTTATTGCGAGTGTTCGACATGTCCTTGGAATGACAGGAATAGGTCTTTGTAACACTTGTTATCATCAAGCATTCTTTTGGTTAGGCGGAGATTCGAAGTAAGGTTATAGGGCACAGCAATATTTAATATTGACAAACCCACTCTGCTTTACATATACTTAGATTCCTTAATAAGATCTAGTTGTCGATCCAATAAAGAGAAGCCTCTCTTAAAGAAACGATCCACTGCCGGAAGAATACTGGACCTTTTGGTTATCAACTCCACATTTTAACAGGCTTTATCCGAAATCCGAATAAGCAAAGTGTTATAGCCAAATAGCCAAATGATATGAAATTTATATAATAAAAGAAGAGTATCGAAATTTCCCTATGGTCGTAACTGATATTTTTCAATGGTTTTCCGAGTGTTCTTCCCTGACACACTTTCGCTTTTAATTACAAGTTCTTCATAATATTAATGTGTCTGTCATGTTTGTGCAGACTGAGCTAAGTAGTTGGAAATGACAACGAAGAAAAATGAAAATAGAAGGCCATAATAATAATACAAAATAATAAAAAAATTAAATTAAGAATTAGAAGGAACCAAAAACACTTTTGTATGGCCAGTTGTGCACGTTGGTTTTGCGCTTGGCTTTTGTCTCTTGGCCTAGTTGACTCGAATGACAAATGTGAGCGCTTATGACGGCCGCAGACACACGCATACACTCAGAGAGAAACAGAAACACACACACACCATCACACACATAGAAAAATACTTACTTAACGGCAAACGCATGACTCGCAGGCAACCAAACACAGGCAACCAGCCAGCTAAGGACTAACAAAGTCCACGGTCGACCTTATAAAGTTCGTGTTTGTTGTCATGTTTGAATCGAGTCCGAGCAGTTTATTAAAATCTAACGGCTCACTTAAACAAATTAATTTCGCTCAAAATAAACATTTAATCTTTCCCCCCTTTGCCAACCAGAACCGACCAAGCGACGGCCTTCTTCAACGACTGTGACGGTGCCATCGTTGGATGGCAGTTTGGGCGATACAATCGCGACTGACACGAAATGAAGAACGTCAGTTAAGGCAGAAGCAGTGTTGAAAAATGTCAGTAAGAGTAAAACATAATAATAAAAAATAAAAAATTTGCCGAAATACACAAACACAAGTTAAAATAAAAACAAAAAACGAAGCGAAGTCTGACCGACGTGCTTCACATTGGGTTTTCCGTGATTTTGTTATGGTTTTTTTAGCTTAGTGCACTATTTCTGACTAACCCACTCCTTGTTTTTTTTTTGGAAATATTATGTATTTATTTACGCTTTTTAAATTTTTTTTCTTAAACTAGTAAACTACTACCTATTTTAATGGCAGCTTAAACTAATCATATGTAAAAAACGAACAAAAAAAAAAAACTAATGACTATACAAAAGTAGTAAATTAAAAAATTGACAGCATTGATAACATGCATTTAAATTTACATTTTAACTTATAAATATATGTCAAGAGAGGACACTGTCAGGAAGATCCTCTGGATGGCATAGTTTTGATCTTCTGACCCTAGATCTTAGCCTTGCTCCGGTAAGACGCCTGTCTAGTGCGTTCGGGTGAGAACTAAGCCGTTCCCAAATATTTTTTGGCTTGTACTTGAAGAACGTCACCGACTTTAGGGACTCCTAAATCCCTTTCAATATCCCATGTACGCATATGCAATGGAGCATTACAAATTCTCCTTAATATTTTACTTTGAACCACTCGTATTTTGTTTAGGTTGGTTTTGGCCGCAATTCCGTACACCTGCATCGCATACTTCCAGGTCGCACTCAATATAATTTTGTAAATAGCTACTTTGTTGGCTAGAGAAAGCTTGTTTTTGAGGAAAGTAGCCACGCCATTTTCTTGGTTTTGACAGAATTGTTTGTTTTACCATAGTAGTATGTCTTCCAAAAGTGAGCCTTCGGTCTAATAAGACTCCCAAATATTTGTGTGCTGGTTTGTGTTTGATTGGAGAACTCAGCATAGAAATAGCTGGACTATTTGCTGATCTGATAGTAAATATAAATGTGACAGTTGCACATTTGTTTAAATTTGTGCCAATATTCCACCTTTTGGCCCACATCTCAAAATTGTGTACATACTCCTGAAGCACACTTGCAGCATCACTAATAAGACGGCTTTCTAGTCAATACAGCGGTGTCATCGGCGTATGTGGCTATGATAACGCTATTCCTGTCTACAGAAGATATAGAGTTAGGTGTTGGCATCTATGCTGTATATAAAGTATAGAGAGTGGGCCCTAGTGCGCTTCCTTGTGGGACACCAGCGCAGATTTGTCTTTCAGAAGATTTGGTGCCATCAACAACCACACAGAAGGACCTATTGTTTAGGTAACTGCTTACAACCTGAAACAGCTAAGGAGTAAGCGACCATTTCAGCTTTTATTTTAGAACACAGTGCCACATCCTGTCGAAAGGGTGTTGGATATCCATGAATATTGCCACCGCGTACTCTTTGTGTTCCATAGCGTAAAGTGCGAAGTTGACCACACAGTGGAGTTGCTCTGGAGTACCGTGACTCTTAGGAATCCAAACTGCGAACTCCTTGTTTTGCTTTTTCTAACCTGTCTTCCTTATGTGCTTTTATATTGCCTTTTTTTGTAATAAAAAAATGTGTGATATTTACCTTTTGAGTTTAATTCGACTTGACTTGACTCGACTTGACTTGGGTTGTGGGGCACTTCCATTTTCTGTTGCATACTTTCGAGCATCTTCTCGCTTGACAAGGGACAGTTTTTTTTCTACTTTGCGGCGCTCTGCATAATTTCCTTTATTGCGTTTTGTTTTTCTATTTTATTTTCTGTTTTTGGTTGGTGTTGAAAATTAAATGGATTACGAGCAGTGCTGGTTGCTGGTAATTCTTCTTCCGTTTCTTCTTCGCGGTGTTTTAGTCAAAAGTTTGCACAACAAAATTAAATAGAAAAACGATAGATAAACAAAATTAAACTACATAACATTGTCTGTAAACGCTACTCTTTAAAAAAATCAGGTCTAGATCACGACAACAGCATAACATTTTATGTTCAAAACTATCCTCTTATAGAATGGTGACCCAAAATGGAATAAACATGACATGTAAGGTCGCCTATTCGACGGCGATCTGTGCTAAGAGGTAGACCGCTTGGTAGTTTATTGGGGTGCGTCAGCTACTTTTTATTGTGTCGGCTGTTAAACAAATAAATTTCCGTGCCATCAAAGGGCAACGATGCAATGCGGTGTTTCTTAAAAATCATAGTGCACCAGCCATTAGTCATAGCGCTTTATTTTGTGTAGCTTGTACCTTTTTGACGTTAACGCGAGCAGAGGTACATAATATTTGAATGCCATATAGCTAAACTGGGGTCACTGCTTGCGTATAATATATATAGTTATTGTACACACGCAGCAGCCAGTCCAGTTTCCTTATCTTTCGCTATCAGGACGCAGTGGCACTCTTCTCATGGACGTTGGACAGAATCAGAAAAGAAAGGACTCGAAAACAACGCTAGATGAACGCTTCATCACACATGCCACTCCTGGAGAAGTCAACTGCAAATCAAAAAATTAAAAACTAAAAAATTTTCCCGTTTCGACAAGTCTAAAGCAAAGTTATCCTTCCCCTTGTTGTCCTTCCCCTTACTGCGTGTTTAAGGTTATTAAATTGACTTTGTTGGATGGTACAGGATGTAATGGCTCGCAATTTTGGCTTTGTTTTAGTAGAAATTGATTGATAGCCAATAGCAAATTTACATTGAATAAGAAAATAAAACTATTGATCCAGTACCTTGAGCATGTCTTAAAAATGACCCATAATTTCGACATCAGTTATCATCCCTTAGCGTATTCAGTAATGAAATTGCAAGACTCAATGCTTGATTCGAATCGACTTGACTGGAATCACTTGCATAAATTGGACACGCGATTATCGCACATTTTTGATGATATCTAATGTACAAAAGAAAATATCTGAGTATCTGAGCATTAACTGTGAACGAAGAAATGCTTAACCAAAAAATTTAAACTGAATTCGACAAAACATCAAAAAAATAAAAAATAGAGAAATATATAAAAAAATAAAAATAGTAATAATAATAAGAAATAAATAAAAAATATGTAAAAAAGAATAGGAGAAGCAAAGTGGCAAAAACGAATTTGTACAGCGAACGATGACAAAGCTTTTCATTAAAAACTTCCAGGCTATTAAGCAAACTTTGGTAGAAGAGAGTGATAAGTATCTGAATAAATGTTGACGACGACGACTAAGACGTCAAGGGAAGAAGTCAAGGGCGTTGTGGGGCGTGACGTCGACAACGAACAACAAGCAATAATAATGGCGTCAACTCACATTTACCCACAATTTGTTTTTCCCACTTGAAGAAGTCGACCGCTACTTTCGTTTCTTTCCTGCATTCCTTACTGCACGACGGTTTTTTAAAGTTTGAGCAGAATTTTTTATTTTACTTCTCCCACCCCTTACACTGTCCATGGAGCCAGAGAGACATTGAAATTGAAGTAGAAATTTTCCCAACTTGGCTGTGTCGCTTTTTATATATATATAAATTTATTTTGGCTCTGTGAACAATTGAATTGCAGCGCAGTGTGGAATGAAGTAGTGAATGTGTGCATTTATATGGGCGTAGAAGAAGGTTAGAGTAGGGGGTTGCTAGTCAGCGTCTGCACGTTGTTGTCGCATTTTGTGCCATCGTTGATGGGCGAGGCCAAGTGGCGCGTAATACGCAAAACCAACTCAACTCAATTCAACGCAATGCGAACCACCGACACATTCGGTGAAGCGTTAATCCAAATAATCAACAACTTGCAAATAGGCAAACGATGAAGATGAAGACGACGAGGACGACGATAGCAAAAACATTGAAGGATGCTTTCAATTGCTTTGGCTTTTTTTATATTTTTTTTTGCGGTGTGCTAAGCAAACTCTTTAAAATGACAGTGGGCAAGCTTTAAGTCATTTTGCTTTCGTGCACTACTTCATTTTACAACCGAAATAAAATGAATATGTTTCAGGATCTGCGAAAAAGCATTGACATCGTCTTTTGTCTGCATCCCGAAAACGGTGTCCGTGCCAACTCATATCCAGTTACACAAATTCGGAATTCATTAGAAGTCACCACTTTGATGGGTCTATTCGTTCGACTTTTATCTGCTCGGTTAGTTAGTTGGTTGGTTCGGTCTGTTTATATCTATTACAAAGCTACCACTGCCACTGTCACAGTCACAGTCAGCTTTGAGTCTGTATTGTCGCCCCAGACACACAACATTCACTCAATTAACCGTCGTTTTCATCATCGTGGCGTTCGCACTGCCGGAAAATCGAGTTTTATATTTAGTCTATAAACTTTATTCCAATTTCCCGGCCAAACTTTGCCCAGGCTCACTTTTTGCAGATTGTATTACCTTTGAAGGTATTTTAAATTTTTTGTTGTTGTGTATGAATTGTCAGTGGCTTGGATTCCGTTGAGTAGTTTTTGAGAAAATTTTAGAAACCAAGTCCTATTTTCAGGTACATATATCGTATATAGGTCTTCACGTAATTACAATAGAACTCTGACCTACATCTTTGAAGCATCATTCAATGCATTGCTTTGTGTTTTGGATTGTTGGTTGGATTTTTTTTCTTTTATGTTTGCCCTCCCCGGAATCTGTGCACTGTATAGGTGCTACCACTAATCCAAACCCACGCGAATCATATAATTAGCTCAGTGACAGAGTCCTTTAGAGAAAACCCAGCCCACGTGGGTATGTGGGGACGTGGCACAACTGAAAGTTGACCGCCAACGAATTGTGATAGGGGCGTGTGGTATGCTCATCTATACTCGCCAAGAAACCAGAAAGTACCAGAAAGTCATACTCGAATCGAAATGACTTAATTAGTGAGAAACCAACTTTGGTCACTTTTTTGATGGCAAACCAAACAAGAAATTACTCAAGTGGATTTTTGTCGTTGGGTGTGAAACAAACTTTTTCTATATTCGACTTATTAATGTCAAAAAAGAAGAAGTAAGTAAATTATTAAATAAATAAATAAATGGTTCTTTACTTCTCAACTCATGCTGCTCATGCTGACTACTACTCCCTTCCAGACCAACTTAACTGCGCCATTTGTGGCATAAAAAGGTTCCGTTTTTCAGCTTGTTTCTTTTTTGTTGTTGTTTGTTTTATTTTCATTTTCATTTTTGTTTTCGTTTTTTCTTTATGAAATGCAATAAGAAAACAAACTATAAGAATCACATTAAAATTCAAAACGCATTTGCGAAGTCGAAAAAGGGCGGACAAAACATCAAAGTTGGCAATGAGCGGCAAATGGCAACCACAGCTAGGCTCGACGCGGATCGATTCGGCCGACTTCCATACAAATTATGCATGACAAAATCAATTTGTATTTATTTTGCAATAATTTAATATTCATTCAGAATTCAACAACAATAATAACAACAAGGGATACAAGGAATGAACACAAGTATCAAATAATAACCGCAAAATGAGTAGGGAAGCGGAAAACTGAACAAGTATGGCCAATGTCGGTCCGAAGGGAGTGGAGTAATGCCTCATGATCTGCAAAGTTTTTCAATATTTTACGAATCAGGTGTTTCCTGTCAAAGTTTACACAAAGCAGTAAAGCCGATGTCGATGGCGATGGGCGCTGTCAGGCGCGGAGGGCACAAAACCTTTGAGAGACGCGAATGGCGTGCGAGTGAGACAGCGAAAGATTAAAAGGACTCGCTGCATGAAATTAGTGAAATGTGAGTTTGATACAACCGCAAACATTTTAAAACATGTCCTTGTTGTTGTTGTTGTCTGTTGTAATATCAGAAGGCCATTCTAACATATTTACTTTCAAAGCGAAAGTTTTTCGCACAAGCTCTGCATTTACCTGAAATATGCCTACGTTTGCCCCCTGCGCAACCCTAAACCCTTTTATTATTTTTTTATTTTTAGGTGCACACTTATTTGTGCCAATTTTTTCATTTAAAAAGTTTGTTGGTTTGCCTGCTTGTGATTTTAAATGTTATAAATCATTTGGAACGTTAGCCTTGCCTTCGGCCTACGCTTGTATTTGTTTGTTTTTCGACTGTGTGTGTGTGTGTGTGTGTTTGGGTAGGCATTATTTTCACTTACCTTCTCACAGGGACTGCAAAGACCCTTTTTAACGTTTTCCATTCACTGGTATGCCTTCTTACGTTGAATTTTCTTTATAATGCCATTGCTTTTCGCCTTAAATTATGCAATGAAAATACTATTTAGTGCGTCTTTCTACTGAAAAACTTTTAGGCCAATCAATGATGAAATTATGTCATTCGTTATTCATTCGAGGCCAAGCATACCATGACCCATGAACATAAATCCTGATTCCAGTGCGGTTTGAACCCCTGCATGCTTTCGTCAGGCCACCAAGGCTGACTCTAGCATATAAAGACGCGACGGATTGTGTATATCCAACAGATCGTTGATTTAGCCCTGTTCCGGTCCGCCGATTATAGCCTCATCCAAAGTACTTCACGTTCAACACTCGACGTTATTGCGTCACAGCATTTAATGAGATTCGTTGTAACAAAGTCTTGTTACATAGCGAAATTTATAAAGTGACGCGTGCAAGTCTCATGCGCTCATTCCTGCCTGTCGTCTCTGAAACTGATGCTGTTGTTGATGTTTGTGAAATTAGCAACGATTCAAATGCAATTATGCCATGAACAGACCGCAGTGGCAGCCAGCAGCAGAATAAGCAGCACGTCTGCAAAAAGACAAAATAAAAGTTCTGTAAGAAAAGGAAGACAAAAGGAGCAAGTGAGAGCACAACTTCCCAAATACTCGACACCGCAGCACTTCCACTTTGTTTTACTCAAGTTCGCCTTGGCGCGACTCACAATGTCTGCGATTGGCGAAATGAAATTGTTCTCGCTAACCATCCTTCATTTCTTATGATTTTGATAAAAGGATTAATTTTTCGCTTTTCCTCTTTCCTGCGCAAAGTTCTGAAATTTTTGAGTGCCGCCATGAAAATAGTTTTCTGTCAAGATCCTTTCGGCTTTGCCTGCTTAACAAAGCGTTTGGTTGTTTCTGTTAAAGAGTTGTTTCTGTTGTTTTTTTAAAGAGTGAAATTTGGGTTTTAAAGTTCACCGCAACTTCTGGAAATTAACATAATTGATTTGATCGATTTTTCCTACAACTCTTTTAACAAATTACTTCAATAAAATGACAAATTTTAATTCACTAGTGGGATATTGTTATAGAAACCCAACGCTTCGGGGTAGTGAGAGCCATTTTGGAGATTTTAAAGTGCGATCGTTGCACTCTTCGATCTCAACCAGAAGGTTACTTTACAGTAACTGAAGTCGCAACTCAAATGTTAAACAATTTCTAACTCTCCCTCGTCGTTGCACCTGTAAGAGCCTTTGTTCTACGAGCCATTAAATAATTAAATAAGTAAGTTAGCTTTCATCCGTGGAACTTGGCAGAAAAAACTGTGGAAAATACAAAGAACGCCTTAATTCGGCATAGTCTTTAGAAGAAAGCGTCGCTCTAGATGCTGAATATATCAGATTGTAATTGTTTTATATGTATGGACGTTATTGGTCTATTCTTAAGGGTGCTTATTTAACTCAGAGTTTTAGTGGTGACTTTAATTTGCAAATTGTAAACAAGCTACTTATTGGCCGTGGCTTATGTCATCGCAGACTGATTCTAAAAGCGGCTAACATATTTGAAAATCTTCAGCCAAAAGTCTACCAAACTATTTTTGGCTCTGACTTTCTATTGAGACTTTTGAATTCTTATTTCGAACAGACAGCACAGCACCCACACACCCAACTCGCAAAGCTTAGCAAAGCTGATTTTCAACTTATTCTTGGGCCGAATTAAAAACGCTTCTTTTCGCCTTGAGTTTATTCAATTCAAAGCTACACAAATGTATTTATTCATCATTGTCACAAATATTTATACATTCATCAATGATAGAAATTTATGCCATTAGTTATTCACGCAAACAACTCAGCTTAGCACTCCTCGTCCCACTAAATTTGGCAACTTTTCGAATGAAATGAATGAAGTGAGGACAACAGCGCAGAAAAAATGATTTTTCGCCAAAATTGATTTCGAAAAAACACATTCAACCAACGTTCACCACATGAAGCAAGAGAGAAAACAAAATACATATTAATGCCAGAGTCCTTTTGACTTTATCCTTGGCCGCATAAGCATAAGCTACACAAACAGCCGCACACGTACACACATAACCGCTGTCGAGCGTTTGTTTTCATGTATTGTCGCCGTCGGCTAATGTTAATGATACGAGTCCGTCCTGCACTGAGGGTGCATAGTAATTGGAATCGTCGACTTAGATCACATCCGATCCAATAAGCAAATATGTATGTACACTCAGCCAGATAAATTGTCGCAAAGCGATTTTTTTGTTTTGTTTTTGTTTTTGTTTTCATTATTTATTCTAGCAAATTAGATGCGCCTCAAGTGTTTCCTGCGAATTCGTTGAGCGTTTAAGGCGATGAATGGCGAAGGGGGACTTCGACTCGACCGCATAAATAAATTATTAACGAAATGAATATTTGAGAATGAACGGAGGAGTGGAGGCGAATTTATCAATAGTGCACCAAAATTTGATTGATTGTTCTGGTTGTACGTACCCAATAAGAAGAAGCAGTAAGAGTTTTAGTTGATTTTCTGATCAGCAAGGATTATAAGGGATAGCTTAAATATATGAATACGCGGCTGTTTAGTAGAGTTGTTGGATATTGATATTCCAAACATTTCTGCTAATCTAATAGTTATAATTAATACATAAGCGACAATTTCAATAGCAGCGAAAAATATAGGAACCGTAAAGTAATATATGAAGGTTGAAAGTGGAACAAACTCCGTTCCAAACAATCGTGGAATTGTCCAACACTCCGCATAACAACCGAAGATCCAAACCGATCCAAAGGTGCAGCATATTTCTTTTTATTGTCACAACAGCAAAAAGCAGAGGTTCCAGCTTAACTGTTACTGGATTGAACAGCCTCTATACGTGGTTTTGGAAAGGCTTTTGGCCGTCAGTACATACATGTACACCTCATACACATATGAAAGTTAAGGCTCCTTCAAATTATCGAGACACCTTTTGGTGTGAAGAGTAGCAGAATTCTGCGCAGTAGCCGCTTTTATTCAGGTATTTATTTTGGTAATTAATTCCGTATCTATAAATAAGTAGGCCAACACTTTCTCTTTATCGACACGTTACGCCTAAGCTATATAACGGATTTTGACATAAAATTTACCATTCGACAGGTTTTCATTTGCTGAACTGAAGCGTATACTTTTTAATAAAATTAGTTTGATATTGTGGCGTGAAAAGTCATGACTCAAAAGGTATTTGAATTCCCGCAGGTCCCAGAAAGTCATTTGCCGTGACTTTGCCATCTTACCTAACCATACATGCTAGCACACATGCTACATGCTACAAGTTGGCATGAGATTATCTAAATCATGGTAAACTTTGCTGTCTTCATTGCACGCTTAGTGGACTTCTTTGCAATCTGATTGCGACAAAGTGCTAACACACCTCAATTTGTTGCTTGTAGAAG
The DNA here is from genome assembly GCA_035041755.1 of Cacoxenus indagator. Taxonomy (NCBI): domain Eukaryota; kingdom Metazoa; phylum Arthropoda; class Insecta; order Diptera; family Drosophilidae; genus Cacoxenus; species Cacoxenus indagator. The sequence goes on from JAWNKX010000655.1 coordinate 17,668, forward strand.
CAAATCAACACCGACCAATTCAACTGACAACAACAACAATACCAACAGGTCCAGAGAGAACGGAGTGAAAGGAGGACTCCTTTGTCTAGTTATGAGTATGAGTGGTTATCGTGTGTCGTACGGCTGAGTGACGCAGATCGCCTTCGCAAGTGCCATCAATCATGGTTAAGCACATAAAAACGCGACCGCAGACGCAGCGAAAGAGCCGATGAGGCAGCGGGTATCAGGCGTCGGTGCAAATGCTTACAACCTGGTAGTTGATGTGTTGTAAGTTGGCGCCATTGCTGCACTAAAATCCAATTGCCTAGGTTTAAAGTGAATCTCGTTGCCCGGGAAGAGAACCGGCAGAGTGCATAGAGGCCGAAGCTATTGAAAAACAGCGAAAGGCGTGGTTACGAAAAAGCAACACGATTCATGCGATTTACTTTTCTATAACTTTCACTCTGCGCGTGAGTGGGTGTAGTCGGATTAACTGCTTCACTGAAGACAAGTTTGTACTTGATGCTCCCTGCATTCGTGGTTTCTGCTCACTCGGTTTGCTTCAAAGCCATTTCAATTTCTTTTCCTATTTCAACTATCAACCGCATCAGCAAAAATGTTGTAGCTTGTTCTATTCGGGAAAATTATCCGAAATGAAAATCTTATGAAAGTCTACGAATGTGGAAGACAAACAATAAATACAGAAAAGCACAACAAATGAAGTTGTGCGGCAGTACAGTGAAAGCTGGCAGCGTGTTATTCAAAGACTCACAGTCTATATAGACTGCGAGTATGGAATTGAAAATAGTTGCGGATGGAAATCAAATGTAGTTAGGTACAATTGGACAATTGATTAACGGCCTCTGAGTGATCTGGTCTGCAGCAGAGACAAGTTAATTGCAATATTTATTTATATGACAATTACATGCAATACATGGGAAAGTATATTAAGATGAGATTTGTATCCCAAATCAAGAAGTCAACTACCTTTGTTAGCTTATCCTGTTAAATGCATGTCATAACTGTACCAAATTACTAGTGTACCTGTAGCTGTAGGACAACATTATAGGCCTTTCTACTATAAAATATTCAACTAATTAAGTTGCTTTTAGCCAATAACCTTGAATCCCAGACCATTAACGAACACAAAAGAACAATTAACCCGTCTGATGTTCTAATAACAAGCTGAACGAATGGAAGCTGAGATATAGGCTTTCTATGACTAGGACTCAAGCTCAGTAGATAACAGGGATCGTAACATGGAGTCGTATTATTATTAACGAAATTCTTTCAATTAGAGTGAGATAATCAGAGATTATACATGCATAAACCACGCATTATCCTATTGGAACTCATATATATATATATATATATATATATCTGTTTTAAAACTTGCGAAATGTGTATGTCCAACAAAGTCCGGTTTTACTGTAGCATGGATTTCATACAGTCTGTTGTGCTTGGTGAAAAATTTGAGGAAGCAAACAAAGAGGCCAGCAAAACGAAGCTCAACGCATTCGCCCATTCACTCGAGTCTCCTCTCGTCGCTGCGCTGTTTTTGCGAGCAATGCCAATGTGAAATGTCCATGTAAGCATGGAATCTTGATAATGACGGATTAAATGATGGAAGCACAAAAGCATGCAAAAACAACAACAACAACAGAGAGAAGGCCGTCCACAAAGGCAGCAAAAAACGAGACAACACGCAAAGCTAAGCAAAGTGCAAAGGATTACCAAAGGATTCGAAATGCTGCCGATTCTTCAATTCGCCGCCGCACAGCACTTCGAGCTCGCTCCAAACGAATTTCGCCAAAACACAAATCGTTTTCATGCCCAACCCTCCTGATTCCCTTTCACTTTTTTGTTATCTTTTTCCTCTTTGTCTTTTGTAGTGTAGGCGATTTCCGTATTTCCGCGTTTTAACCTCGTTCCCTCGTCCTTTTTCATTGTCTTAACTAGAACTATCACAAAATAATTTCGATTTGGTGAAAACGATTTCCATTTTGTTATTTTTGGATTACTCGCCAAATCAAATGTTAAAAATAAATTTGCCGAACAGCAGCGCCACCAGCAGCGGAAAGGCAGAAATTACTTCGAAGTGAATAAATGAAAAACAAGGAGCACACAAGCCGAGTGCACACAGATGCAAATGCAAATGTTGAAAACAAGTTTTCCATTTTGTTTGGCTTTGCGAAAAAAAGTTTTCTAATTAAAATAACAACTAAACAGAAATTGTCAACGAAAATTCAAATGCCGCCACCACCGTCGCCAGCAGACAGCGTCGTCCTTTCCTTTCATTGTGCAGCGTCGCTGCTGCAGTGGCCATGAGTGAGTCACGTTGGCTGCCGGCACTGCTCTACATTTGAGAAGTTGCATGTCACCTCTGGTTTAACCCCCGCACTGCCACAACGCCAACAACTAAGCTAAATTCACTCGTCGGCGGTCATGTTGAGTTTGAGTCTATTGCCAGTTTAGATTAGTTTGACTTTGTTGTTTGTTGATTTGTTTGTTTTAGATGTGCGTGTTTGCCCATTTCTCTATTCATCTTTTTTTTTCTTACACTATATATACATATACATGCACATTTTTTATAAATCGTGGCCATTTGATAAAGCATCAAACAATTTGTTTGGATGTAAATTACCAACCAGCAAAGGCCAACAACAACAAACACACAGAAACAACAAAAATTGTCGTGCAGTTAGCAGCAATAAAAGGCATGCACGTACTAAAGTCAAATAATACAGAAACAAAGAACGCCGAGTAAAAATGAACTTGTAATTTTGATAGTCGAAAGGAATATATATAAAACAATGTCGATCAACGGACATAGCCTGACAGGCGGTGAGGATAGGAAAGGTGGATAGGTGGTGAGGCTGCGAAAGGTGGCGCACGACTACAACATGCCACGCTGACTTTTTCACCAACTTTAAGGATGACTTAGTGTCGAGTTGTAAAATAATATACCCGTATGCCTTGAAGCACTTGTACGGAGGGTTTGGAATACATTATAATTTCGCTTTGACTTGCAATTGTACTCAAAGAATAGGTTCGTTTGAAAGTAACATCAGACGTTTTCTATTTCTAACTCATCGGCTGATAAGTTGATATTTTAATATAGCAAATTGCACTCTGCTTATATTACACGGCTGTTCTCAGCGCTATTTGAAATGGTGATGCTTAAGTGATGTTAAAAGAGTGGTGTAGGGGTGGAGGGGCTATAGAATAGGACGGAAATTTTCTTATGATTATATGCCGAGCGTAGTCGAAGCAACTTAAGAAAGACTCATTCTCACTCATTCTCTGCTTTAAGTGACGTAACATGCGGGAACGTTGGAATGAGTGGGAATGAAAAATCAAGCCATTTTTCGGCTTTGTCAAGATTGGCAAAGTGCTGATCAGACAGCGCGTGTCCGTCTTATTGATGAAAAAATTTGATAATCATAAAGGCCTAGATTTGGGGAGTACGGCGGATGCTATAGTTGACCCATCCAAGTGCGCCTTTCATGTGTGACGGTGCATTATTCTGCAACAAAATCACGTTACAGTGTCTCCCTGCTCATTCTGGATGTTTCTCACGCAATGCATGGTTCACATTTATTATTTGTCGTTTGTAGCCATCAATATTCAAAATATTCACTCAAGTTTCAAAAGTTCCCACACCTCGCTGGTCCAACCTAACACAGAGCATTGCCTTATTTCCAAAGCCAATTCACCCTGGCAGCCGATGGGACAGCTTCTCCAGGCGATAACAACTATTTATCACGTTTAGAATTTGCGAAATAAATCAATTTTTCATCAGTCGTCACAGTTCAGTTTATGAGACACCCACCTTCCCAGTTTGTATTTGGGTCGGATCTTCGTCCCATAACTCCTGCAATTCCGCATCCACAAATGATTTTGGTGTACCCGAACGGTGACTGTCTTGCCGATCAGAATGACCAGTTTTAAATTTGCGAAACCACTTCTCACTTGTGTTTATGCTTGGAGCATGCTCTCCACAAGTTACCACCAGCAGCATTGCATGCCGCGAATGCGCTTTTTCTTGACCCGCGATAACCTGTGCGCTTGATCTGATTTTGTTTTTGTATTGAATAACAGATAATAGTGGGTGGATTTGGGTTGGATTGGGTCGGTGGGTCCAGAAGTGATTCATTGTTCAATTCATACAATTCGAACTGTTAAACATATTGGTGCCTTGTCGTTTTGAAACCGTACATTTTTCTTAGCCACACGGCGTCGTTTCTTATTCAACTTCTTAACGAACTTATCCAATAATTTATTGTAGTATTGATCCGTTTGTGTTCTTCGCTCGAAGCAATAACAATTCGGACTGATAGAAAGATAAATGTCTTCTTCGGAGTATGTTGGTCTCTCACATACTATATTAATAATATTTTCAGGCTACTTTAAAGTGTGACGACTAGACGCAAAACCTCCTGCAAATGTCGGCTGTCTGTCTCCCCTTGCTAGATTTCTAGATTCACTACAAACATGTCAATCAAAATTGATCGGTTTAAGAGAATCTACTCCTCGTTGCAAACAGCAAAACACAATAAGTTTCCTCTCAATCGCAACTGCCATTTGAAGGTCTGGTGCCCTTTGCCGTGCATTTATTGCGCGATTTAGATTTTCCAAAAATTTTACTCAATTACGGACGATTAAAGTCAAAACAAAGTTTCGCAATAAAAAAATAAAAATAAAATTTAATTTGGACAATTTACTTTTGAATTACGCGTTTAAGGCGCGACCTTCACCACGCCGCACACCATCCCCCCATCCAAGCAACTACAAACGTCCGCCAGGCAGCGCCAGAGCGTCGCCATTTGCTTTGCTCTGCTGCTATCATTAAAATGGCTGGGTTTGGTCGGCTCCGCGCACAGAGCGTGTTGCGAGCTCGTGTTCGATTCCACTCTGTTCCCCGTTGTTTGCTTGTCCGTGATTCGCTTTGGTTTGCTTTGCTTGCGTTTCGTTGTTTGCGATGATTTTTCACTTTGGGTTTTCTTTTACTTATTTGTTTATGCATTTGTTATTGTCGACTTTTTGGAAAAGTTAAAAATTATTAAAACAATTACAACAACTGGAAACAAATACTCGAGCAACAATTTTGGTAGCAATCAAAACTATAATGGAACCCATACACCCACTGGCAGACACTAATCGAAATCATTGTGGAGTTAGATTTTTATTTTAAGTAAAACTTCTGTAGCGAGGTGTAATTCCAAAAAAAGAACTACGGACTTCAAGTTGTTGGCGCTTGAGAGACGTAGAGGGGATAGGCATTGGCTTACCTGTCTGAAGCGTCGGTGAATGAGTGTGAAAGAGAATTAGAATGAATGGCTTTGATTTTGTCGTTGCTGCTTTGTTGTTGTAGTTGCTCCTGTTTGGTTTTGTTTGGTATCATATAAACAATTATATACGTTATTTGCCTCAATTATTTGGATTATTAATTATAATATAATACGCCTTCAAAACTAAAATTTCTTGTACGTCTAAGTTGTTCGATTCGCACAGACTTTTTGATAAAAGATGCGCGATTATAGCGGGGAAGGTCGTGTTGCTTGTGGTAGCCATACATCGCCACGTTTGTGTTACAAAATAATCTATTAAATGAATAATAGGTATTATAAAACACAACTAGCCGTCCCACTTCAATAGTGTGCTTATATAGGTGAGGCACATTTCTTTTTTGTGTGTCATGAATAGGTCTTTATTTTTAGTTATACGGGGTGCATATTGAAGAAAATCATGATAAAGGCAATACGTATACAGTTTGCGATTGTAGCTACACTTCTATCATCTACATCCAAAATTAAATTACATCACTCGATAGCTAAAGGATCAAAGAATTCATTAACTTTAGTTCGAAGTTTCGTGCATCGCTTTGGGCGGAGGGGGAATCCTCTCCATTTTGATTTAATTTTGTAACTGTTCAGTCTACGCCATAACGAAGGAGCAGCTGACGTTGCTCCTACATTAGTCTCGTTCATAGTTGTTTCATTCCCCTTATTGACTGTGTTTTTTTCTTTTACGCTGGTATTGGCGTATCGCTATGGAACACTCAAAGCCGCCTCAGCAGACCGATAGAAGACCGCATCAAATATTCAACAGTTTGGTGCTCCGCGAGCCTGGGTCGTAGGTAAGCGGTGTATTCTTTCTCTGTTTCTTGTATGCTTCCGAACTAAAAACTAAATTAGTTATCACGAAAAAGACGTCCAACTTAAACTTGGCTAGCGGCATGTTGCATGTGAATCGCTATGCAAACGAGAGAGGCACAATGTGTCGCCAGCCATTAGATGGCGCTAGTGAAATTGGTTATTTGCATTTAATGCTGAGCCTGGTTAGGTCATTGGGAAAAGGTTTGCAAATTATTTTATTGTCATCGGTCCTTTATACATGTGACAATGTTTAGTTTAATCTGACTTTTTAAAGTGGTTGAAAATCTCCTTCAAAGATTTGGTTACAAACATGCAGGTGAAGCTTATGTAAAGCATTTAATAGTTGAAAATTGACCTCCCGATCGCCGAAACTACTGAGCTCAAAATTTTGATAAAAATTCAGAAAGTAATTCTTTACTTATAGATTTCGGGAAAACCTACAAGGAGACTATGGTTTGAATATAAGGTGAAAAATCATACTAGAAGTGAAAATTTGCAGCATTTCTAAGCAGACAGAGAGGGAAGTTTTATAAGTTCATATAAGAGAAACAGAGAAAGAATTCATCGCATACCAATCAAGCATAATTTATTGCGTGCATGGTGAAGATCCAAGAAAAGGAAAGGAGAAACAGCGACAAGCTTGCTGCATTCGCAATTGTACTCGGTTTTGGGTAAGAAAGGCATGCGGCAAACTTAAATACGACAACAACAACAATTTTAATAGAGTATTTGGCATGGAACAATGGAGAAAGAGAGTAAGTGGGTTATGAATAAAGAAGTGTGGAGGGAGCAGTAAGTAGAGACGTAACTCAGAAGTTGCCTACTTAGCGTGACAAACAGTTCACCTTCCCGTAATCTACGAGCCACCAGAGCAAGTGGCGGCTACCCTGAGATAACTATGGCCTTCTCTAGGAAAATTGACTTCCGCAAAAAAGTCGTGAAAGGTCTAAGGATGTTGAAAACTCTGCCCACTTGGTTAGACTTCTATGTTAACCTCCAACATTTTTAGTTTTATATTGAGGTTATAAACAGGTTCCAGAGGGATTGGTTTGTTCAATTTCCGTATTTTCGTTGTAAGGACTTATTCATTTATGGAGGGTGATAGTTCTTATATAGGCACTACTTTCCCGAATTTTTACAAATGTTATGAAATCCAACACTTTAAACATTTTACTCCCCATATATTTCAGACTTTATATCCCAATCGTTCTCTTACCATGACAATTAGTACATGTGTTCTGGCCGTAGAACTTATGAGGTTTTCTAAAAAATGTTTGTTTAGGTCAAATAAAACTGAAGAATGGGTATCTCATCCATTCAATTTTAATGTTGTCTTTTCGATATCCCAAATTTATATCCCCCCTTTTGGGCTAACCTACGCAAACAAATAACCTTTTGGCTAAGAGTACAAAGCAGTTGGCCTTGAGAAGTCAACGTTTCGGACCGCTGCGCGTGAAGTTTCAATGTCGCCAAAAGCAGGAGATGCTCGCTCTCATACGCATACATACGAATTAGTGTGGCACGGATAACATATGTAACACAAGATGAAGTGTTAACTACATGAAGAATAAAGAAATTTGCCAAGCGCTCAACATAAATCCCAAAAGCGTGCTTGAAAGTCATTCGCAGGTGCTGCCAAGACGGCGGCATAGCATGGTGGATGATACGGTTGAAGCGGCGTTGCGACAGCAATGGTAGCCACACTCGTAGCGCATCGACGGGAGTCCGTGTCGTGTTGTACTGTGTCGTGTGGGGCTAGTTAGTCAAGCTTCAAAATAGTTAGTACGCGACGTGGGCGTGGACGTGAGCGCGCGGCTATGTAGGCGGACAGCATGCGTACTCGTGAAATTGCGAAGCGTTCATAATTGAAGCTAAGACAGACGCGGACACGGAAGCGGATAAGGTTCCGCGCAGACGGGACAATTGCATCTACGCACAGAGACATACATAAAGACAGACAGACGACAAACGAGCACAAAGGACACAGACCGTGTTATAATATGCAAACGCACCGCCGCCGCCTTAGCTGCCGTAGAAGCCGTGTTATGTCGAATATTTTACGCTCGAGTTTGAGGCACGTGACAGGAACACGAACAGTTAATTGGGTGCGGTAACAAGGGGACAGACAAATGGTGGTGTATGACATACAAGGAAAGCAGCATAATGCGTGAGAGTGTGGAGTTCGGTGCTTGGAGCGTGAAGCGCCTTGTATGGAGCTGGAGCATGGACAGCATCAGGGATTAAATGTGAAAAGTGTACACACACGACGGCACACACACTCGCATTCATCTTCATTGGTTTAGTCTGGTTCGTTGTTTGTTCACAGACAAAGCATTTTTGGCTGCTATGACTGTGAGTGTTCTTGTTTGTTCGTGGTTGTTGTTGTTGTTGCTGTTGCTGTTGCCAGTCGTGGCCACCTAAACAATTTTTATACCACAAACATTTGCATGCGACTCGCTCTACGCGCCACACTCGTTGCTTCCTGTTTGATCTTCGCTCCGCACTACACGGTTACGATTGCTGCTTTTACTACAAATTAAATTGTAACTAGCCAATTGCGGACAGCGGCAACTAAAAACACAAAAAGGCAAAAACGAAAAGCAGAGTGTTATCCTACATGTTTTTTAGTAACTCCCGTTGATCTTTCGCACTGGTTTGTATGACTTCGCACGACGAAAGAATAATGTTTACTCTAGCCCACACTACCCCATGCCCCATCCCTTATACATTCTTCCTTTTCGCCACCACTACAAGAAACGTTTTAACGCCCTATGCACACACTCCCCGGAAAGTTAAAGTTGCTGCGGTTGTGGTTGCACACACACACCCACACACACACACCTACAAAACGAACACTTTTGCTACTTGAACAAGGCCAACTTTGACTTATGGCTGTGTCCAAGCTTCAAATACCATTTTAGCTTTATATGTCCGAGTATATGTTTTAGTTGTGTATATGCATATGCACGTACACTCACGCTGAAACACACACACACTCCCACACACACATACAGATGCCTGGGGGCTGCTGTTGTGGCTTTCAACTTTTGCCTCAATATTTGCAGCCAACATATTCGGCGTTGCCACGAGGGGGAAAAGTTCGAAAGCGAATGAAATATTTGAGGTTTCCTAAACATTTCATCGAGATAAAGTGCAACATCAAATGGAATCATAATATTTTAGAGCCTTTGTTTGTTCAACTAAAACACAAACAATCATAATATTTTTCGGCTCAAACAACTTCAAGTTGTGGCAATTATCGAATGGGAGTCATACAAATTAATGTGTTCCATTACAATTGATGAACCTAAAAATCCCAACCATTTTCTTTAAATATAGTACGCATACGTAGTTTCAAATGAAACAATATATTTTTGGTTATGCTCGTGTTTGTCATTAGAAGTCCTTTGCTGGCATCCTGACTGTGGCTGCTAAGTGCTTCATTCACCTGTTGAAAGCCTAAAGATAAAAAACTCTTGCAAGAATTCGTCCTTGAAATACTCTTTACTCGCAAGAGACTTGGGATATAAATAAGTGATTGTATTTGTCAGTGGTCCTATAAAAAAATACATGTGCCGTTCACACGCGGCAGAAGTGAAACCTTCAATGAATGAGGCTATTGGGCGCAAAAATAATGGTAGCAAGCTTAAAACTTATTTTACATTTTATTATTCGATTGCGACAAATAACAGGAAAGGCAACTAAATGGCAACTAAAATATGAAATAAACGCTTTGGTTTGGTTTTTATGAATATTTCTTTCAAATACCTTGTCAATTACTCTTCTTAATTTTGTTGATATTTGCTGTTTGTTGTGGTTGTTATTTTCTGTTTCGTTGTTGTTGTTGTTGTTGCTTTGTTTGCTTTAAACAAGCTTCCAATTCTATAATTACCTTAAATTTCACTTGAATGGGCTTTTCTTGCAATAAATTGACTCATGAGTTTGTATGGAAGGCATACGTGTGTATGGACAAAATTTCAGGTAGAACAAAACAGCAATAAAAATTTCAACCACAAAGAAGAATAACTTTGCAGAGCATAAAACCGAAGAGGCTCTAGCAAGCAGCAGGAAGAAAATGCAAATTGCCCACTTCAGCTGCCACATCACATCTATGTCGTTGGAACCAAAATGTATCTTCACTGAGCCGTTTTTCTGTTTTAGAACCAAAAACCAAGCACTTGGCATTACATTGTTGCATGGCATAGAAAGCATCACCTCTGAGAAATCAGAAAATCCTTTCAATTCCACGCTTCGACAACGAAGTGAAGCAGAACAACGACCCGTGTCTATATAACATATAACGTTGAAGATATACTCGTGCATACAATAGCTCTGGAAGAAATATAAAGTCATGAGTCGATCAATGGAAAAACATACCAAATCTAGAAGCAGATTTATAATAGCCCCTTGACTAAAGCTAATTTGCGTTTGAAGCAATCGCTTTTTTTAGTGAAAGTTATACATTTTCGAAGTGATAAATATTTATAATTAGTATCGCTATAACATATTCCCAACTCTGACACCTTACGGCAACATATTTTTTTAAGGTAGAACTTAAAATTTTTAGTTTTTGAAGTGAAACTTCTAACGGCGCATTGGTAGTAAAAATTTGCAATATTTCGGCGCTGGGACGCCGCATTCTAGGACAGAGATGGAACCGTAATACATAAGGTGTTGAGATCATGACCACAACCCATGACCATGGATCCTGCCCCCAGTGGCGATTGAATTCAGACCACGTTGTTGGTTCTATACTCATAGAACAGGATTGCCTTTATTTTTTGAAAATATTCAAGACAGAAAAAAGTTAATGGCAATTTTCTGTCAAAATGGTAATATGGTTGGCGGATATCAAAGCAATAAAATAGACAAGAAACAATGATTACAACGCATTCAGAGCAGCACCACCTTAAAGTCAGTCATGCTTGAAGGATGGCTTTATCACCCAATATTTGTAGCCCTACGCTACACAGGAATTTGCAGACGACAGAATTTGAAGAAGTCGAAGAAGAAGCAACCGTTATACACAGAATACTATTACAACTGATGCATGTGACACTAATTAATTTCACATTTGTTTATGTCATTTGGCGTTTCTGTCAACTGCTCCTCTATAAACATCACTAACATATTTATTAACGAGCAGTCACATCGCACTAAGCATCCTTGTGGCATCCATTACATACACACACACAAACAAACACACACCCATACGCAAATTTCTGAACTGCAAATGTGTGTCAAATGGCGCGTTTTGCTGTTGAATGTTCCAGAGAGCAGATGACTTGATGAAGGGAGTGCAGTGTGTTGGGCTAACATGCTTCTGATTATGATCTCAGATCATAGTCAATGAGCGACACATGACTGTGAGAGGCAAGTCACCACACACACTGACACTTGTGCAAAGCAAATTGCTGGACAGAGAGGGAGAGATATAAGCATGGGAAGAAGTTAACTGACAAAACCGACCTGCTTCATGTGGTTCTCTTGGCTTTTGCAGGTGTGTACTCGTGTGTGTGCCCGTGCGCTTGGCTGCAAATCATTGTCTTCGTGAGTGTTCACGACACATCAGCAGCAGCATCGCCTCACAATTCCCATAATGTCTTCATAACCGCCAATGTTCTCATTGCTAAGAGTGTATATGTGTGCGCGTGGTCCTATGAATTTTCCACTTTTGATGGGCGTACGTGAAAGCGTACGTCACACGCATCCGTTCGTCGTCGTCAACATTCTAAGTTCCAAGTGTTGACAAGCTTGGCGTTGTTGTTGTTGTTATTGTTGGTGGCCTTAGCGCCGTGTGCGTAAATGTGGCTTCTAACAAGCCAAGACATTCTCCGCATTCCCATACTCCTTGCCCGCAGCCCTTGGCACTTCCTTACTAATGCTGCCAACGTTGTCTTTTTGTCATGTTCCGTACCCTCTTCGTGTTATTTGCATAATTGCGGTTAAAAGTAGCTTTTAAGATGTTTTCACACCGCGCATAAAATCACATAGAAAAGCATTTTCATTTGTGTGCTTTTCTTGTTTTGTCTGCCATTATTGTTGTTATTGCTGTTGGGGTTCTTATTGTCCCCTTCGTCGTCGTCGTAGTCGTTGTCGTGATTTCCTTCATTAACTTGTTAAAAGCATCAAATGAGCGAAACATCAACAATAGTGCGAACATAAGTAACGGGTTTTATTACTGTCCTTTTTATGTCTGAAGAATGCTCATTCGCATTTATCACCCATTGCCTTTGTGCTGCTCTAAGTGCTCTTTGAAAAAGTCCTTCTTGAGTTCATCTGAGAACAACTTCTTGAGCGAACAATTCTTGCATTAAAAAAGTGTTTAATGAAGCTTTTCCTTTCCCCCTAATAGCCTACAACTATACACTTGTTGACTCTATAATTAGAAAACGCACGACGTGGAATTTATTAGAACTATCTACTTACGGTTCGCCCGGAGGTTGAACTTTAACCACTATAGCGACACTACAAAAGAGTTGAGTACCATTTATTTAAATACAGTATAACCTCCCTAGTCTGGACATTCGCTAATCCTGACAGTTGAATGTTTCGGACAGCTTGTAAATTTTACCTCTACAGTCAGGACACAACACAAAGTTTGGCTTTATTCTCTCACTCCTCATTTTATTCTCTTTAGTTTTATTTTAGTAGAAAAGAAAAACATAAGATCATGTCAATTTTGTTGTTTTTGAACATTATTTTCCCGTTAGTCGAAGACCTCCAAAAAAAAAAAAATAAATAAATAAATACACTGAATGAGTAGTCAGAAAGAATGCCGAAGTTCCTGGAGGAGTGTTAACTTGCATGAGATTTAGTTTGGTGAAGGATTTTGAATATAATAGTTAGGAATATATGATGGCATCAAAAAATAAACGACAACACAAAACTCAATTAAAAGTTATGCCTATACAAATAGTTTGCATCACCTTTGTGTTTTTATTATTCCTTTATTACTCTATCAGGGAGCATAGGGCCTCCCACAAGTCTCTTCAGTCGAGATTGTAGGGGTTTCATTAATCGAGACTGCCAAGTCTATTTACCATGGTAGATGGTTTTTGGGGCAGAGCAGGTGATTGGCCTGTTGCCACCTTTGTGTAATGTTTTGATTTTATACTGCAGTTCGGACAATTCTGTAATCCGGACGGCGGTCGAAATTATATGTGTCCGGACTAGGGACTGTATCATAAATTCTTTATAGAACTCAGATCATGAAAACAACGAAAGCAAAACACACAAAGAACATATTATGACCGAATAGGTGGGAACAGTAAATAAGAGAATGAAAAAAGATGGAGTGGCTGTGTACGGGACTCGGCGAAGTTGGTCACCAACATGGACCACAGTCTAATAAAGGACTTCTCGAAGAGGTTTTGACTGAAATTCCGAAATTGAATTCCAAGAAGAGCCCCGAACATAACCGAATAACAACAAGGTGGTGAAAGCCCTTCATTCGAAGGGAGTGTTGACCCTGACGTGATTTTCAACAGCATGCTGCCGATCTGCCACTTTCTCTCACAGTGGAAGTGCGAAACAATAGCCATGATACCTTAGCCCGGTATGCCGGTGAACCTTGTCGCATCATATAGACCGATAAGCCTGCTCCCAGTATTCTCTAAAGTATTGAAACGAATTTTTTTGAGCATATTTTTGGCAGTACGGGGTATTCAGGAAGTCATTCCTGATCAGCAGTTCGGCTTTCGGTCACGGCACGGCAGTTCAGAACAACTGCATCGAGTAGCTCATCTTATCTGTGTTTGAGTCGAAACAATATTCCTTCGCAGTCTTCTTGGACGTCGAGCCAGCCTTCGATAGGGTCTGGATTGACGTACTGCTGCATAAAATTACGTCTCTCCTGCCGGAAAAACAGTTCCTTCTCATATTAGGCTACTTGTACACCTAACCGAAAATCCCGAAGTGAAATTTTGCATGCGTACGTGTAACTCTTAGGTACTAACCAGCAAAATTAAAGATTGTTGCTCCAATAAAATTTTCATTTGTCAAAAAATTCAACACGGGCAACTTCTGTTTTTTTCGACTTGCAGTAGACACCGAAAAGAACATTTGGTTGATCAAAATGCATGCAGGGCGTATTTTCTTATCGTCAGTCGGCAGCTGAGTGTATTTCTATAAAAAAGGCAACTATAACAAAAACAGCGAGAATCGAGTTGAAAGGCAAGATTGCCAGTCGAAAGGACAAACAACAAAAGGACACAGGAAAAAAGGGCCCTTTGGCTCGTTAGCTGGAAGTTTACATTGGGCGAGGTTTATGCAATTTTCGTCTGTACTAAAAAAACAAAAAAGCTCAAAGGAACGAACTCAGAGAGAAGAACAGCAGAAATTGAACCAAAATTGTTATAAAACTGACTGTGAAGGCGAGAAGTGGTCTAAATAGTTGGGGTTGCCAAGCTTTGGCCACTGGGCGTCTGCACAATATGAAACGTGTGATACCATGAGAGGTTGAAAAAAAGAATGATGGTGCAGTGGTGATAAAGGTGGGGTGTTAGTGAGGCAGTAGCATGGCAAAATGTAAATTGTTGCATTATTTTTAGAGTAAGTCGGCAAATCTGGCTAACCGCGAGCACAGCAACAACATAACTCAGCCTTGAGCAATCTTTGGACAATGGCGTCGATAATTACGATGCTGACAAAGATAATAATGATGCCAACAATGACGGTCAGCAACGAATGCAATTTTTAATGTACGGCTTAAGATACAAACACATACAGGAAGATAGATAGAGAGAGATAGAGCGACACTGACAGCAGCCGTACTACTGATGCGATGTCATCAATCGAGCGGGTAAAATTGTTGGTAAAAAAATATTTGCATTTCGATCACGTCTTCAATTACGTTCGATAGACGTGCATATAAATCAACAAACCAAACGAGACAAGGCGAGACGAGATGCAATGCGATGAGATGAGAAGAGTTCAGTTTGGTTGAGTTGGGTTGTGTTGAGTTGAAACGTGGCGTGGTGGGTAGTCAAGCGAGGCAAGCAGTGATGAAAGGAGTTGAGTTGAGACGAATTTGGATGAGATGAGATGAGATGAGATGAGGTACGTTGAGATGAGCTCAGCGCAGTCAACTGTATTCATTCGGAGGCACGAACTGAATTTGTAAATCAACCGGAAATGCCACAAGAAAATAATAATAACTACAACAACAACAACAACAACAACAAAGAGTATTGAGAATAGCTAAAACAACAACAATATGAACAGCATAAACATTATTAGGGCAATCATTGTTATGAGTTATGAGTGTATCTGATTGACAATGAAATTTTATGGCTTTGCATTTTCTATTATGAAATGAATTAGAAACTGCGCCGCAGAGTAGGCTACAATTTAATCACACAGCCGAATGACAGTTAAACACACATGCAAAGGCAGTGAGACAGAGGTACGAGCACATAGAGAAAGTCAGTCAGGGGTATGGACAGATAGGCCGACAAACAGTGACGGTGAGAGGCAGGCAATGCTGCACATGTAACTTCGTGCAAAAAGGCACACAACACTCACACATACACACATACGCATAGATACACGAGTTAGAAGTGCAAAAAGCCACTCCAATGACTACTCAAAAGACACTTCAGGTTGCGTTTTGCGATTGCACATTTCGACAAATGACAATGCGACACTACGCTTCACCCCGCACCTTGCTTTCTCGTGCTACGCCAAGCCTGACTGGAAGAGTTTTGGTTAGATGGAGTATAAGGAGCTAAGTGGGGTTAGCGCAAGGCAGCCATACAGCAGTGGATTCTACGATTATGCTTGAGAGTAGGAGTATGTGTGTGTGTGTGTGTGGTTGGGTGTGCGTTTGTGTTCTCAAGTTGACTTCCCATTGCAAATTGTGCGTTTGTGTGAGGCACGTCACTTGCTATTTGCTTATATGTTCGCTTAGCTCTTTTGTTTTGATTTCCCAAATAAGTAATAGGAGCGCGCTATTCAACTTTCAAAGTTTGCTATCGGTAGTATTGCTGATGATTTGCACTTGCATCTATTTGCGTTCTCTCTTTCCGAGCACGAATAGGTGAACGCAAATCGCCTTGGGTATCGTTCGCTTGCATAGTGATGGCTTTCTCGATGTTATTTTGGACTTAGGCTTATTACATTGCATGTAGCCTAATACTTATACTATGAAAATATAATATATTTTTTAAAGAATACATTTTATAGATACATTCTCAAAATTCTAATACTAATAGAAGGAAATTTTTTACATTGAAACGGGTAAGATATTGAGATACAAGATACAAGAAGTACTCCTAAAAGTTACTGCTGGGTCTCTTCGCACTAATACCATAAAAATGTGCTCTCTTTTTTCTCAGCTCGTGAATATACCGCTTTACCAATAACATAGGTGGGGTCTTCACGAAACGTCGTATATGTGTTGTATATGTTCTAAATGTTACATTGTTATAAAGTCGTGTACAAACTGACCATAGCTCCATACAAAGAAAATGTTAACAATGTCGTATACTAGTCACACAATTGAGTGTGATAAACGAATAACTCTGAGTGTTAATATTATTGTGAATTTTTATATTTATTGTGAATAGCATGACTCCTCAATCATTTGGTAATTGTGATAAAAGAAATGGCAGAGGTTAGTTGCAAAGTGCTTGTGTTACGAATTTAATTTAATTAACAATTTATGGCATTTTCTGTAGTTATTTCAATTAATTTCCTATTTTCGTTTGTTTTCGGCACAAAAATATTTAAAAAAAAAAACACACACACAATCAAAAGAACATTAACAAAAAGTAACTCATATGAGACGTCGCTTATGGTCAATGTCCGTTAAACTTTTCATTATATTCACCGATGGCATGCCGACTTTCGTTTAGTCTTAGCGCAAAGCAAGCTGCGCTGCTGCTTTTGTCGCTTTTGCTGTTGTTGTGCTTGTTGTTGATGCTGCTGCTGTTGTTGTTGTTGCTGTTGTATAAATATAAATAAATATATATAAATATATATAAATATATATAAATATATATAAATATAAATGCAATGTAAATCAATTTTAATTATTTATTTGCAGTTATTTCGTTATTTAGCGCCCTTCCCCTTTTTCTTGTTTTCATTAGATTTCATTTGTTTACAAAGAACGATAATGCTAATGACGCGATGACGCGATGACGCGCTGACGCGATGGCGCTCTGACGTCACTTTAAAATTTCACTCTACCGAATCCAGAGATGTTTCACATCAATAAAGATATTCAAAAAAAAAAAAAACTGCCTGTTGAGGTAGTAAATGGAGGCATATTTTTAATATTTTTTATGTAAAACTGCTTTGGTTTCAGTGGAGTTAAATTTTGCATGGCGTAACGTCGCTTACGAACATCGTAACGCTCACATACAATCAAACATCGTCATCTGCTCGCACGCGATGGCATACGAAGTCATTCGGCTTGCTTCACACATACAGTTAAGTTCTGAATTTATGCGTTGACTCGGTAGCCTAGTGGAATTGTAATACGGTTACAGTCCCTGAGGCCGACGTTCAATGCCCATTGTGGGCGGAAAAAAAAATAAATTTTTCAAGTTACCTCCGGGGAAAAGAGATACCCGTTTCGCATCAGAAGCTCATGAGTGTTAAGAACACTGCCATAAATTGTTATTTTTATCTTATCTTTGCTATGCTGTTAATCACGAATTTTGAGAGCTTTTAGTACAGGTACTTGTCGGTACGGGCTGCATCGTATCACTAGGAAGCGTACCTACAATACAACTCACATATTCAAAAACACTTCCAATAATATTTTCCTTTTAGTGTCTATTTACATAAACTGCTAAATGTACAATAATGCTGGTGGCTTGGAATCATCGCGTATAATGTATTATACGTCATCTCTGCCATGTTCTCGTAGCCCGGCACCGGCATACCGCAGTACAGAACTCCGATTGCAATGACAGACTAACACTGACACTGAAACCCTACCAAACTTGTGTCGCTTCTAAGATTAGGCTAATCCTTTTATCTAACTCTCGGATTGAACAGTTAATCCAAACTTCTTTTTCCTAACATTCAAATAAGTGTCTGGCCAAATTTTGTGCCTTCAGACGGTGCAGCTGCAACGAGCCATGATTTAAGTCGCCTGTGCATGTAGCCACAGTCATGTTGATCGCTGATTTAATGCGCCTAAAAGAACCATTAACAATTTATAACACATTAATTTTAAATAGAGGATATTCATATATTCTGAGCCCGTAAATATAACTTCAGAATCTTTAAATTCCTGCATCTGGCTGTCTATCGTAATTCTTGTAACTTTTTTTGAGGGGGAAAATTAAATTATATAGAACTCAGTACGATTTTGAAAAGTACAATGAACATAAATTTACGAACAAATAAATGGGCATGGCATCACACCCAGCTGTCAATCCGATTCAGTCACAAAACTGAGCCGCGGTTCATCGTAATCTTCCATACGTCTTTTTCGGCGAGGGATTCTGGTTTCGATTCCTTCGAGCTTCTCAACCTTTTTAGTAGTTTGGTTCTCGTGCACCCTGCAAAATGCAATCTGCAAAAGAAAAACATTTTTCAAAATGGTTGGTTCACGCTTCAGCCGTGTTAACCTTACCCTATTTTTCCTGGCCACGAGAGACTGCTGATCTGATGCCGCGTGCGATGTTCTCAAGTATTCGAAGTTCTCCCATCGCCTAGAGCCCAGATTCTGCTTCATCCGCTCTTCATACAAATTCATGGCATTTAACAGTTGCCGTTTCTTAATCGCCTCAAGCAGCTTGATTTTTACGCAATGTAATTGCTCTTCTTTTTCTTGTATCTCCTGTGAGGTGATATACAACGTATCACACTTGGTGTATCACGTTCTTTTCTAACTACTCACCAGTGACTTCTGGTGAGCTGCAAAACTCTCCCCCAACAATCGCTTAACAGCCGCCAGCTCTTCGGTCAAATCTATGGTTAACTTGGAATTTTCGCCGACAGTTTCGCTAAGCTTTTGCTGCGTTTTACAGTAGCACCCGCTAAGCTTATTCAAGGCTACGTTCACTGGGTCATAATCAACGAGTTTGGTTTTTAAATTTTCGATTTCCCAACGATAGCGCGCATCTGCATCTTTCAATTCCAAATATTCTTCCTCTATTGCGTTGTCTATGTGCCGATATTCATACAGCTCACTCTGGAGCTTCTCGTTTTGCAGTTGCAATTCTAGTTGATTATTAAATGGCAATAAGCTGGCCTCGTCCACCTCCTCGATTAAATCCTTAAGTTTAATTTTTTCGTTATGCAATCCATTAGTGCCGTTTTCTAGCACATCCCTCAATTCACTAAATAAACGCTTGAATACTGTCGAAGCTGGTAGTGTACAGTCTTTTTTATCAACTGCCCCTTTCACTTCTAAAATGTCCGGAGAATACAAGTCCGGAAATGACTTAATGTCATTCTGACTCGTTTTTTCCTCCATATCTGTGCTATTTGCCAGCTTTGTTCAACCTGACAATATAATACTATACAATATTTTCATTGGAATATTTTCATTATATATTAAAATCATGGCAAACTTATTTTCCTCAAATATAGACATATATCTAGCGTAAACTATACTAGTGGGCTGCTTACATAATTCTGATTTCAAATAACTGCAACAATTTGCGATCTGGCAATACGAATGAAAATATGTTTTTCTCACTCGCACACTTTAATTTTCTGCGACAAGATGACCAATTTAATAATGAAATTTTTTTGCCTAAGCATAAACCGCAACGCGCATTAGTACTAAATAAGTATCGATTCTTCTCTTAGTGAACAATTTCATTGGTCACTGCTACTGACGCTATTTATATGAAATACAACATAATAACTGCTAAAAATGTATTATTAACTAGTTAAGTCATGTTGCGTATAATTAATTATATGACTCATCAGAAGGTAGGTGACCAAACCTCTGTCAGCTAAAAATGAAATAGTCCATCACTTGTATCGTTCTTTCTGGTATTTGTGTCTCAACGAATTTAGTGCGAAATTAATGCCGATGAAGCCGCGTATCATTTAAACATAACGGTACTGGAACCATTTTCGTGTATATTTGTGTTTGTCGTTTGATTTAATGTCACATTTCGAAAAGCTGTCATTAAAATAAATCGAAATCTTAGCGAGAAACTCTGTTCAAGTTTTCATCGAAGTGCGGCCACTGATGCCGAAGGAGCGCGACTCAACTTGCTTGTGGCAGGTAAAAGACAATTCTATTCAGCTGGTCGAAAGCCAAGCGGAGCCATATATTTTTGGTAAGTTGCACATATATTGGAGTTGTCTGCAAGCAGGGCATTTCTTAACTTAATTTTTTTATTGAGCCGATTATATATTCGACCAGGATGCTAGCAATCAAATGATCTTCGAAGAGATGGCGAAAAATATTGTACACGAGTGCATAAAAGGATTCAATGGCACAATCTTTGCCTATGGGCAAACATCATCAGGTAAGTGGTCATCCAAATTCCAAAAATATTATATAAATATTTTTTAATATTCCCGAAGTCCACAAGGCAAAAATGCTCTGGCCAAAAACCAAGAAAATTAATGCTCAATTGCACTTATTGCTGTCATTAGAAGGCACAGCATGCACCTGGCCAACGTTTAACATATTTTTACATCTTCATACATACATACATACACAATGTCCAATCTCTACCACTATGCATTCTTATTTGCTTCAATCAAAGCAGCTGCTGTCATCTACTTAGGCATCCCCACTAACCCTTTCCACTGCGCACCGCAATCTGGCACAATGTACAATTCTATACACACCGCCTCAATATCACTTTGTCTTTCGTCCTTCTTAGGTAAAACTTACACAATGATGGGCGATGCAAAGAACCCCGGCGTAATGGTGTTTGCTGCAAAAGAAATATTCAAACAGATCGAGGAAAATGCTGATCGACAGTTTCTAATTAGGTAAGCCAATGTTATAACTAATTTCTCAATTTTAATTATGCACATGTCGCAGGGTTGGCTACATCGAGATCTACAATGCAAAGATCTACGATCTGTTGAATAAAAAGAATCAGGATCTCAAAATACACGAAACACCGACGGGCATTGTAAATGTGAACTGTGAGGAAACCATTATCACATCCGAGGATGACCTTCTGCGTCATCTGTACCTTGGGAACAAGGCGCGCACAGTGGGCGAGACAAATATGAACGAGCGCTCGAGTCGCTCGCATGCCATCTTCCGTATTGTAAGTCAAAACGAGAATATGCCATCCTGTTCGTAAGATTTATAAACCATTTTCGCTCACCATTGTAGATCATTGAGTCGCGTAAAACTGATTGTAGTGAGGATGATGCTGTTATACAAAGTAAATTAAACCTCGTTGATCTGGCAGTTTGGGAGCGCGCCGATCAGACAGGTGCACGTGGTGCGCACCTCAAAGAGGGCGGCCACATTAACAAGAGTTTGCTTTTTTTAAGCAACGTCATCAAGCAACTGTCCGGGAATGAGGATCACAAATATATTAGCTATCGTGATTCGAAATTGACGTGTATCCTTCATGCTTCACTCGGTGGCAATGCGTTGACCGCAATTATCTGCACAATTAAACCCACCATTGTCGACAAGATGCAGTCAACGTTAAACTTTGCGATGTGCGCAAAGATTATTAAGAACAAGCCGCGGTTCAATGAGATTGTTTCGGAGTCAACGATGTAGAAACGACTCGAGCGTGAGATGAAGGAGCTGAAAGATAGCCTCGACGAGGAGCGACGCAAAAATGAGAGCCAATTGAAAGCGGGCCAGTTGGCAATGCTCATTAAAAATGACATGCTAAAGATCATTAGCTGTAATTCATTACTCAATATGCGCAACAAACATGGCAATCGTCTTCGCCCATGGTGTCCCGCCTACTCCTCGCTGGAAGTGGTTCCCGAGCATCCGCAGCCAGCGGAGTTACCTCCGTCCGGTGCTGTCGGACAATGTTCGCAGCTGCCAAAGCCGAATTTTTTCACATCGAATATAACAAAGCGTGATTTCGCACCCAAAACTGTATCGATCTTCACGTCTTTGATCGTTGACACAGAGGAAACGGACGAGCAGTTTGTGCCAGCTGAGAAACACAATTTCGATGATCCAGAAGTGAATTTCCTAACGCCAATGTCTAAAACCGGACACAGATTATCCGACTACTGTGTAACACCGACTCTGGACCAAATACCAGGCAAAACGTGAGTATCACACGCTTAAATTTGATTCTTTTTGGACGTAAGCATATCTTAAGTGTAGCAGATGCTTTGTCCGTTACACTCGCTGACACTGCATTTGTCTGGACCTCGTCCGGCTGCTCGAGGTTACGTTTGCTCAGAGGGAAAACATGTCTTGCACGAGGCGCAAGATAAGTAATTTTTAAGTCACGGAAATTGTCGTGGGTGATTTATTGATGTAGACTAGTGTCGTCCAGTGGTTGAAATTCAACCATAATCGTAATAATATTGAATTGTAGTGTGTCATTCAATACTTATTATCCACATCATTCTATTTGTATATCTATCTATCTATATATCTATACATTTATATATCTATATATCTATCTATCTATCTATATATATTTATCTATATATCTATACATTTATCTATCTATTAATCTATATATCTATAAATCTATATATCTATACATTTATATAACTGTCAGTTTACCTATCTTTCTGTCTATCTATGTATATATTAATTTATCTATCTATCTATTTGTGTATTTATTTATCTAATTATCTACCTATCATATACCAGGTTTATATGGCAGCTAAAAGCAGTTTATCTAGAATCACTTCGACTTAAAACGCACATGTAAACACTTTTCCAGAGCGCTTTAACACAGTAAGTGCATTAAGGGCAGGTCGCTTTTCAAATCTGACCCTAACCAAGTCGCTTTTCACAGTCAGCTGTATGTTTCGTGCAAAGTTGCTATGTGGTGTAATTATTTTGCTTTATTTTCATTTGTTTTATGATTTGCGAAATTGTAAAACGTTACTAAGGATCAAGGTAACCCTTATACATTTATATACAATGTTTTTTTTTAAAATAACTTTTTCTGATGGGTAAGGCACATAACATTTTATGCGCATGGAAACTCTGAAGAAGAAAAATAAGAACGCAATGAAGACCCACTTAGAAATAGAGGGTTCTAGGGCAATCCGATTTTAGGTAAACTGCTTTTAGCTGCCATATAAACGTAGTATATTTTTCTAGCCATTTTTCTATGTACATAAAATCGTAGGGCGTTTGTTTGTTAGAAACGGGTGTTCTCAGCATCCATAAGGGCTATCGAATTCAAATTTTTACCATGGGTTCTGTTCCAGCTTTTATCGGTGAGTAGGCACAGAGTTCTCATTCAAATTTTATAGAATCTTTTGATCTGTTTCAAAGCGAAATCAATCTGTTCTGTTTTGTGATGCCAATTGCAAGTAACTTATGCCCTTTTCGTTTACAGTATTAATATCACTCTTCGTCATTCACCATTCACTAACACAGTTTCAAATGCATTGCGATTTTATATATAGATTGTAGGTAAAATAGAAATGTATGAAGATTTTCAATAATAGAACACAACTGTTTAATTAATTCGTTACCTATCAATACTAGCAAACAACGTTTGCCGGGTCTAGCTAATATATATATATAAATAGATTTATATATATATCTCAATTTTATGTAGTAAAAACTGATAGACCTTACACTTGTCAGACAATTTCTTAGCAACGCGCTCTTTCACCAACCAAATCTGCTCTGCTTCTTATTCCAATATGCATAACTACAAGTAATCTTAGCATTCAAATTTATTATTTATTTGTTGACATTACAACAGGTTCATTTATTTGTTTATTTATTTTCCCGCTGATTCTAACATTTGCGTACACACAAACACAAGTGTCTACAATCCACAACATTTCTATCCGATCTTATTTGCTTTGGCGGTTATGCCATCCATCACCCACAGTCGAGGGCATTCCGAGGTGAACAGTCAACTAGTCAACTAACTAAACTAGCATGTGGACAATATATGCAGATCGCGGCAAATCTATTGCATATACAACACGTTGCCAAGCAATGTAATGCCCTGCAATGTGATGCGGTGCGATGCCCCGATTGCAGTGACGAGCAAGTTCAGCAGCGACGACAACGACAACGACTGTGGCAGTGGCAATGTTCAACATTAAAAATCCTTTTGTTATTACAAACTTATGCGGAGCAGGGCACAAACATCACTTCAAGCAACGGTAGTGGAGAGCGGCGATATCAACTGAATCGACAGACATTTGACGTAGGCACGCAGTCAGCCAGTCAGTACAAGGCAAGCAGAAAGTCAACATCATCGTCATGTCCTCCTGATGTTGATGTTTTCCGGAAATTTGATTTGATTTCAAGCATCGTCTGCTGCCGTCTGCCAGAGACACAATTCCCCTACCGCTGCTCCTGACACTTCTTCGTAGCACATGGAATGCATTCCATTTGTCGCTAGTCGCCTGCAAGGCTGTTGCATGTGTGTGTGTATGTCTGTCCATATGGGGGTGCTTGTGTTTGCGTGCCAGTCACTGGCACAAATGTGCTTATGCTTGAAGCACTCAGTTTCTCGCTAACCGAACACACCAACTTCGTTCACACTCCCTGAAAGGGCTCCAATGGTATTCCAACCCCCGTCCACACTTCGTTTCTTTCATATGCATAAAAGCGTGCAAATTGGTTGCATGTGCTGCGCTACTGCTCCTTGCTGAATTTTTTACTTTTTTATTATATATCATATATATATTCTTTGTTTTTTGTCCTTTAACTTGACAGCTTCTTGAGTTGCACTTCACGTGCATTTGACTGCTTAAATAAATTCTGTGCTCGGTAATAAATTCACTCTAACTTAATCCACTCACACACACGCGTACACCAGCCCACAAAAAGAGCAAAAAAGAACCCATAAAGAAAGCCCGGCCAGATGCGATGGTCATGGAAGCGACGGATGGGAAGTCGTACAGCAAAATTATAAGAATGATGACGCGAAACATTGAACTCAAAGACGCAGCAACAACGACGGCAGGATCCACAGAACCCTCAAAAGCAATGTTCTGCTGGAACTCCAAGGAAGGAAAACTTGAAAAGAAGCCGTCATCTCTGCACTCGGCGAAGGCGTTAGCATTCGCTCATTAATGCAAGAAAGCTTGCTAGCGGTCTCAGACATCGACGACACCGCCTCTATAGAGGACATGGCAGCTACATCGCAGCTATGTAACAAAAGAATCCATATAAGTCGCATGGTCAATTGTATGTTGCTTGCTCCATATTAGGAACTCCAAAATCATTATACATTTATATATTACCCATATACATATGTATATATATATATAGAGTGATGGATAAATGAAGAACCGTTAAAGCCACAAACCAATGCAATGCAAGAAATGCTTAAGTAGATCCCCGGCTCAAGCGGTCCATTTATACGAATGAACCTTACGAAACAGTTTTGCGCTCGAAGCAGTCAACAGCTCCACTTTAGGATGTGCAGTTGCAATCACAACAGAAATATTACTTTGCATATAGGAGTTTCCAGCGCGATTCGTAGCTTGTCATTTCTAAGTCCACTCTCTCTTTGACTTAGTTGAAATAATTCCTCTCTTTATGCCAACAACTATAGCAACAACAATAAAAAGAATTTTTATACTCCACTCTGCTTTTGTACTTCGCCATGTCCTTTTCATATTCTAACAAATTGTCTACACTTCCGCTTAGTTCACTCGTCGTCCGTTCGCTCTATAAATCAAATGCTATGCTTTGTGCAGAGTTGTTGCTTCTCTACGCTTCTCTACTTTTATTATTTACTTTTGTTCTGCCTCGTCCTTTTTCTGAACTATACTGTGGGCTGGTTTAGCAAAGGCCACAACAACAACTACAAAAACACAAAAATAAAACGAGGCATAAAACGCGTTCAAATACTTTGAATGCCACACTTTGCTAGTTTGACTATTTTATCATGTTAAACTAAAATAGTTGAGTAACTGTAACCAGGGCTCCGCTTGGCAAAGGAAGAAGCGTGTTGCACAGCTGCACGTCTAAAAGTAGCGTAGACAAACTCGTCGAGTCCTTTTGTCCTTCGTTCTCTATGGTTTAGATGGGTTCAACCCGGATTGTCGTACTACTCATTTACCATGACGGCAACGGAGGCTGCCTCAAGTTGTGAAGAATTCCATTGTGTTTGCATATTGTGGAAGCAGGCGTGCTTCCGCTGAAGCCAGCCAAGCAACCGGCTTGAATAGCTAGCTGCCTGCCTTGCTTGATGAATGGTTTAGTAATTTTTTGTGTAGAGCTAAAGTCAAAGTTCCTGTTGCATTACTTGCATATAAAGAAAGTGAGAGATAGAAAAATAGAGAGAGAGAGAGAGACAGGGAGAAAGACAAAGATGAAATAGTTAAATAAGACAAAATCACGTTTGACTTATGTTCGACCAAAATTAATTAGCAAATTGTATATATTTTTCCCTAAATTCACTAAAACCAAAACAGAAGGGAGCATTAAAGTCCCTCCCCGGCTCTCCTATTCCATATAGACTTTCATGACACACCCACAAGTACGTACATATGCACCATATGGTATATAGATAGACACGTTCAAGCTTACAGTCTATTGCCACTTGCCGCTTTATAAATGAACAAGTGTCCTTCTAAGCGCTTTTGAAAAATAACGCCGTTGTTTACACTTCACTTAATTTCGATGAAATTTTCAGCCAACTTCAAACAAAGGAGATGACAACACCAGCATCAACAGCAACAGCAGCAGCAAAGCTAACGATGAGCATAAAACGCGCAGCAAAAAGTGCCAGCAGCAGCAGCGCGCTCATCCACAACCTCGTGGCATCATAACGTACCCAAGAAGCAGCTTCAATAACTGCAACTGCAGAGCTGTGTTTATCACGCTCATTAGTCGTAACTCGATTGTCCTTGTAAGTCCTTGTATTGAACAGCATCGAAAACATTTTAAGGGAAAATTTCGCTCAAGTGCTTCTTCGCCCCTTTTGGTTTTTATAAAAAGGCAGCCTGCTAGCGTCGCAATGAGATTTGGGTTTATTGGTGACAACAAGGATTTATGTAAATGCCATGAAGCGCTGATGTCCTCTCCGACATACAAGCACAGAATTTATGGCCACTATCGTCAAATGAGTTACCCACACTGAAACAAGCCCCAAAAATGAATGACTATATTTTTAATATTCGAAAATTGGCAACATTGAGCTTCTAATATTATCCACGAATTGTAATGCTGTAATTAATTATGCTATATCAACTGACTATCCACCAATCTATCTAGAACCATGTAGACCATCTTACAAACTTCAACATCTGAAATCCACCCCTAAAGAGGGCTGGACATGGCCAGCTTAGGATGGTTTCATTAGTCCTCCTCGTTTCCACAGGTCTCGCAGAAACCATTGTCTGACAAGTTTAGCCTCGCAACGTGCCTTCCCAACCAAACAGTGGCCGGTGATGACGCCTACCTTCCTAGATCTAGCCTACCTCTAGTAGCTCCTTTCACTACTCGCTTAGACGAAAGGGCAACTGAAATCTTTTTTTATATTTATTATTTTACAAACCATATCAACCTACTTACACCGTTCCTCACTTAATCCTTTGCTATCCTGACTCCTGAACTGTGACTGATAAAAGCGAACAAACAAATAACTGAAAAGCCACAATACATTTGAATTGATATGTAGGTAAGAATTCAAAGAGAGTTTATAACTGTGAATTTCGATGTGCCACAGTATCGACAACACCGATAAATAAGTGTACGAAGCTCAGAGTCTGGCTCAGACCACAACAAGTTTCGTAGAGTATAGCTCCCAATTGTTCCTTTAGTAGTTTCTGCCCGGATTCGAAACATCTAACTTCGGCATCTAACATGTATCGGTGTTCAGAGAAGGAAGGACTTCCTTTATAAGGAAGTCTGAGACGAACGTAACGTTCAGAGCCTCGCTCCTTGTCCGAGTCATAAAAATGAGGGTCGAAGGCACCGCCTTACGGTGGTGGATATTTACCTGTTACTCAATTGCATTAATCCTGGCTGTCCTACTAGGACTCCAGTTGAGACACTATTACAGCCTCATCTACGGTTATCTCTTCACCAGCTCGTTACAATCATTTTTATATACCTTTTGGGTGATTGTGTCAAACCCGTAATTGATCCTGCAATTTCTATTTGACAGCATATCTGTAGCATAGCCCGATGGAGACAATGGTACCTACCTCCTACCTACTCCATCTGCTTCCTGACTTTCCACGTTCCACCGTTTATCTTTTTCATTACGTTAAAGTTAAAATGTTAAAAAAATGTGTTGCATATTTTAAGGCTATTAAAATGAATGTGGCTAATTTTTAATTGATCTCGGTCACGCATTACATTAATGCTAAAATGATAGCCTGTGTGTGTTGTTGACACACACACACATGCACACCCTTCAATCAACTTAATCAATACATAAAACCTTTTGATAATCATAAAATATTAAATATGAGACAACTATATTTTTGTCCTCTTCTGCCCGAGCAACAAAGAATGGCTACCCTCCCCGAAAGCGAAACTGAAGCCCAAACGCAACGACAACGACAACAGTTCGACGCAGAGCCGACTCTTTGCGTAAAATATTATTGTGCCACTGCTGACATCACTGGGTTACGGGCCGGAGGTTGCACTAGAACCGCCCGAGCATCGATTCGCCCAATATGCAAGCCCATCTGGCAGATACACTGAAACGTTGCCCTACTGAGGCTCAACCCCTTGGGCGAATTTATTGCCAATCCAATAAACGATTTTATTACACGAACACGTTGTGTTAACAATGTTATTATTTGAGGATAACAGCAGGAAAATGGTTCGAAAGTATTTGGACGAAGGATGAAGAGGGCTGGTGGAAGGGCTGACAAAGGGCAGCGGGAAGAAGGGGATTTCACAATGTAATATTTTAACACGTCTTTGTCTGCTCACTCGAAACAAGCGAAAACTGAATTCAAAGCAAGTGAAGCCGTGTTTGAAACTCGTTAGGTGCGTCGGTAATTGCGCAGACAATGCACGTGGGCGTGGCTCTCTGTCTGTCTATTCAATCGTGCTATTGTCCATCTGGCCGAATGTACAGTTGCTCAATTGCATGTTGCAGTTATGTTGCATGTCGAAGCCAAACATTTTCCTTTTCTTTTTTTTTCTTTCTTGCCATTGCAATTCCACCGATGATTATTTTCGCTTGTCTTTTACTGTTTAAAAATGACTGCAACCACAAAAAAAAGGAATAAAATAAAAAAATCAAAAAAACAACAACTAAATAAAAGATAAAGGACGAACGCAGGTTAGCAAAGTGCGCCACAACAAGTCAAGCAATCGTACTTGGCTGACTATAAACAAGAGTCAATTTACACACACACACACACACACATACTAGAAAGCAGAAAGTTCCTTCTTTGCCACATCAAATATCCCGACTTTAGTTGACTGTCTCTAGTTTTCTGTACCTATCTCTTTCCCCGACTCTCCTTTCATTTCCCAAGCTGCCGACTTCCGTTTTTGTTTGCTTGTCGACTTTCGTCCTTTAAAATCGTAGCCGTTTGTCCACTGCAACTTCTTTGCGGCCTTGTATTGCCGGTGTGTCGCGTTGTTTCTCTGTTTGTCACTCTGTCTTTGCTTATGGGTATGTCCAATATGTCAATATGACTGCTTTAAATGCAATGCTCGTCGCTGTTGTCCTTGTTTTATGTACTAAGCATGGTCAATATCGAGTAGGTCAGTCACTGACTCAGTCAGTCACTTTCTTATTATTTGGTCTTTGCAAATAAGCAAAATGACACATTTTTCATTAAATTTTTCAAGTGTTTTGTTCCATTCGATTTATATTAGATAATTTTTATTTTCAACCACAGCAAAAAATATTTCACAGGAATTTGAATCCATTGTGTATAATAAAACCAGCAACAAGATACTGTTGCATAAAATGTAACCCTTATATTTTTAATATATTAACAAATACTACTACTTTAAATCGAATAAAAATCCATAAATATTAGCCAATAAGTTTAACGCCGAAGCCTGCATATACCACAAATCAGGCCATCATAACTGAGAGGAACGTTTATACCTTAAAATAATTTACCACCTATGGGAGTGTTTAGAACGCTTGGCAATGGAATTTGTATCAGAATTTATCTTTTAGGAAAGCTCTTTTTCTTACAACTATAGAATTTTCGTAAGGTATTTTACAGCTCCCCATTAGGACTTATCAAAATACTAGCAGTGAATTTCTTACACTGTTAACACACTGTTAAAATGAACGCCAAAGTACTTTGTTGTATCATTGCAGAGTTTGGTGAAAATAGTGAATAATAGGGTGAAAGAAATGCTTCAAAATTATTGCATGACTAAAGTGATCCATTTTCAATACCAGACAATATTTTTGAGAGAAATTATCGATTCTCAAAAATAGAATTATACAAAGTACTGCAGCTGCTGGAGCGTTTGGCATTCTTAAAATTGCTTACCAAAAAAGTATATAAAACTATTTGAAAAACTTTTTATAAATAAAACTTATTATATCAAGTGTTATATTCAAAGTGTTATTTTTTTCCATTTTGCACACTAAAGTAGAAGCAGCTTAAAATATATTAAACTCACGTTAATAGAATAGAAGTTAAACATAGACTTTATAGACCTTTGTAGAAACACATTTTTTAACTGAGCCGCTATCAATGTGCGTGAGAATAATCAAAAGCTCAAAAACCCTGCACATTGTAACTAATCTATTTTATTTTGACAGAGTTCTGAGAACTCTGAGAAGGATAATCACATTGAAGAAATAACCGCTCAGAGGGGCCTTAAAAAGTGTGCCATTATTCTTTTATCTACGTTTAATCCTACATTGAAGTTATACCTACTGTTGAGTCAAGAATAGTTGGCCTCTTAAACATCCAATGCTCTGTTACACGCCGTCTTGGTTTGCTGGAGCCGCAGGTTTTCTAAGGCTGATTTTCTTCACTAATTTCACTGCCTTCTCAACGAACACTGCCCTCAGCCTCTGTCACTCGAGAAATTGACTCCTGTTTTCTGTTCCTCCATAATTAACATTCTGTCCACAATATGTGACTCTTAACTTCTACTCTCTTAAGCAACAGTCAGCTTACTTAACCGTTGTTTTACACTATAACTATTACTTGTAATCAGGTTGAGGTGACAGCCGGCGCATTGGCAAACTTAATTCTACGGAAGTCATTTGGACTTAGTCTAATCAATGCAGGAATCCGGGGAACCTTATTGAAAATCCGGGTTTTCAATTCGTCTATTAGACGATGATCCACTAGAAAAAGTTAGCCGGACTCTTTCTACGACGTTCACAAGAATGCCAAATCAGATTTGTAATCATTTATTGTACACGTTTCAATTACAATTGTAAAGATAAATTTCAGTTTGTTAACTAATAGTTTGGGCAATAAGTTTGGGTACAATTTCCCTACTCAATTGAAAACATCCTTAATGCCTGCTCTTAGGTATTACAGGCGCAACAAACGTAATGAACTTAAAACTTAAAACCGCATAAAAGAAACACAAAGTACTCGTAGAGTCCAACAAAGTCGGAACTTCTATCTGTTTAAGCACACAATCACTTTACAAAAGCCAACTATAATAAACTTGACTAAGTCTTCACCTGAACTTTTCCATCGCTTTAAAATAGCAGCATTGAAACACTCTACAACCTACACCCTGCATCCTGCACACAGCACATTGTGGGAATACGAAAACAATACTTTTGTGGTCAGCTCAGTGGCAGTGTCAACCACTAGTAACCGCACCTTTACAAAAGTCAACTTGAAACTTTTTACAGGAGGAGGCGATGGCTCTGAATACGTGTAAGGGGTGAATGTGTGCTGTGTCTGTGGTGGAGTGGTGTAATGTGTGTGTTATGTGTGGAGTGCGTAGACAGCTGAGTGCAAGTGGCAAAACTTGATTAAAAACTCAAACAAAGCCACACATGCGAGGCGTGGCGACGCCACTGGCGAAATGAAACAGGCTGGCGTGCGTTACTGGCTGGATGGATGGATGGATGGATTGGGTGGTTTGAAAAAACGATGGATTATGCGGTTGAATAGTCGAAGTCGCAAACAGACCCGTTTGGATTATAGTTTTACTGGTGGTTAAAATATTTTGTTAAACATGCAAAATGAGGTGGAATAAAAAAAATTTTAAAGTTAATAAATGACTTTCCATAGCGAAAGAATCCCAGTTTTCAGTATTCATAACCGATGCCTTGATTGCATTTCTGTTGTTGTGCTGAATGTTGCTACAGTTCCACATCGCTTGGCTGTTTGTAGTTGTAGCCCTGGTTCGCTGGCTTACTGCGATTGTTGATTAGTGATGGCCTGGTGGTTTGGAGCCCCCAATTCTGATTAGGTCAAAGGCATTGACGAAGCCCTAATCATAAAGCGTGTGCGTTCGGGGTTCACGAAGATTGCGGGATCGGTTAATTCATGTTGATTTCGAACAACAAAATCCGGAATGTATTGACGCTGTTGACGCATT
Organism: Cacoxenus indagator; assembly: GCA_035041755.1. Lineage (NCBI taxonomy): Eukaryota > Metazoa > Arthropoda > Insecta > Diptera > Drosophilidae > Cacoxenus > Cacoxenus indagator. The sequence continues at coordinate 50,359 of JAWNKX010000655.1, forward strand.
GAGGGACATGCTTGGTGGGAATCTGCTGGTTAATTGTAATTGCAAATGAAAAAACATTTAATTTACGCCGACCCCGAGCCGCCAATCGCAACTGAGCCATGGTAGGGCAATTTATCTTCATTTTCTAAGCAGCCTTCGTACATTGATGGCTATCAAAGACTCCACTAGTTTAATTGCAGAATAACTAAATCAATTCATTAGATTACTGGATGTGACATTTTTTGATGTTGTTGCAAGTGTTGCGAGGATTTTGATTAATTCTTTTTTAATTCCTTATATTCGGTCGAAAATAAGACATTTAAAAATTGTTGGAAAAACGAGCGTTGATAATGACAACATTCAGGGTGAAGAGGGTTACAGACTACAAGATAAAATGAGCATATTACACAAAAGAAAAAAAACTTCAAGAAGGTAACGTTACCTCTTTAGGTAACCCTCTGTTCCTTTAAGAAGACTATCTTGCAAGGTGACCTCATAATGCCCATGGAACAGGAAATACGGTTGGATCACTCTTACCCTCTGGTAACATCCCTTACTTGCAATAATCCAGGTCGTTGGTGGAACCACTTCATCCGAACGAGATCGTCAAAAGGAAATCACAATATTTAAGACGTAAATTTGTTGTAGAGATTGAATGTTTTAATGGAAATGAGACATTTTTCCCAACCTAACCATTTCAATTCTCTTCGATTGTGTGACCGAATTTTTTTCGATTCGAATTCGATTAATAAAACCTGTAATTTTTTTAATCAATTAAGGTTAAATCTATATATGTAAAATTCGATGTATGTCTGTTTGTCCGTCTGTCTGTCTGTGTCTCCGCTATAGACTCCGAAGCCGCAAGACCGCTTTTTTCAATACGTGAACGTTGTAATGCTTGTATGAAATCAGTATTGCTTCATCAGTTTGTCATTGAAAATTATGTCAAATTCGAAATCGAAAATCTGTCAAAGAAAAATAATGAAAAAATAATAAATGTTTAACTCAATAAAGAAAATTTCTTGCTAACACACCCTTGAGATGCTTGGCTCTTGTACTTCTAATGAATTGTTTCTTTCGTAATACCGGAAAGGGCAGAACAAGGTCTGCCGGGCTACACTAATTAGAATTATAAATTAAAAACATCAAAAATCAACAACGAACGCGAGCAAATTAATAATAATTTCCTCTTTCGATGATTTCCTTGCACTTTCTCTTATACACTTGCTCACACTTGCTGTGCTCTTTCGCAGGCGCTCCTTTTACGCGTGCGCTGTGGCCCATCGATTTTGACGAATTGCATTGCTTCGCGCCACGGGCTCGTGGCTTGTTCTCTTGGCAATGTCGGCCCACACGAGGCTTTGTTTACGTTTCTTATCAGCTCGTGTGCTGTGTGAATGGGTGTGCGAATAAGTGATAAGCGCGCGATTAGCGTGGTGTCGGCACAATGTGTGCTCCTGTGACGTCAGTGATTACAATGAGACATGAATGGAAGCAGTCGAAATATGAGAAAAATGTCGATTCATTTCGATTTGACGTGCAGACATTTCCGAACCATTCATTTATAAATAGCTTTTCTTCTTCTCTTGACCCACATCCCTTGACATTTCACTTAATGCGCTGAAATTAAGATGGATTGCCAGAAGCACAAACAACACAACAACGGGAAAATCATGATAATACCTGTACACAAATGAATATACAAAATTATTACAAAAAAAAAAGAACCACATATTTCTCATTCAATGTTTCAGCGTAGCACAAAACAGAAACGAAACAATAACCAAAAAAAAATTTATATATAAAAAAGACTTAATAATAATGAAGCAAGCAGACAAGCAAACAACAGCAAGCAAGCAATTTCAACTTGACAACAATGTTGACAACATTTGTTACCCTGCAGCATTTTTGGCATGCAATGCGCTCCGCACTCATGACATGACTTGCCAACGCTCACATCCTATCTCTAACTCTGTCACTGTCGTCGGTGCATGCGTGTGTGTGTCGCCCTGAATGAACTACAACAGTTGGTCGCACAAAATTGCCATTATCACTTCCGGCGGTTGAGCAAACATTTTAATAAAAAAAAATAAAATAAATATATAACAAAAAATAATTTATGATAAAATAAAAAAAAAACGTCCTGACGACCGTAAAGGCCACAACTCAGAACTCTCAACTCCTGTGATAATTTTGTTTGCTAATTACTGCTTAGTAATCTAATTCAAGTCAAAACACCACGGACCATACCACTGCGAGTTGCGGGGTTCTATTATTTAATTTTTCCCATTTATAATATTTTTTAATTAATTTTTTTTTAATTTAATATAACTTTAAAAACATTTTTTTTTAAAGTGAAAAATTTTTTTTAAAGTTAAAGCCAAAATATTTAAGTCATGCGAAAGGAAGATTGCGCCTGATAAACCACTGAGTGAATTTTCATTTTAATCTTTTTTTTTTTGTGCCCAACACTTATATGCTTTCTCTCTTTCTATTACCGTACCCTTCATGTAATGCATACGCACGGCATTGTCATTTTATCATTGAATTTGTTACACATGACAGGAATTAAAGACATCATATCTGACTTCACTAGTCTGGATTTTTTACTTTATAGAAAAACTTGATATATTATAATATACACAATGTAAAATGAGTCACCGGAATTTGTAAATAAGATTCAAATTGCTTACTTAATCGTCCAAATTTATTTTGTCGCCTTTAATGTAGGCCATATCAGAAGCAATGCACATACGGCAACACTTCTCTCAGTCTTCAAAGCACTCTTAAAATGCTGAAGAAGGCAGTTCCTTCTGGGTTGGCTTATCAACTTCATAAACCAAAGAGAAGGAATTCTTTCAATTTTCCAGTTAAAAACTTTTCTAGTAGTCACCTCTGCTAAGCGGAGATGCAGGCCAAATAGGGATCTCTGTTGATCGAAGGTGGCCCATATATTTATGTATAAGAAAGACACCTAGTAACTAGAAGCTATACCTCTTTTCCTAACTTGAGTAGAACTTCTCGGAAACTCAGCAAATCACTCACCCACCCGAAAAATGCACTGATTACTGAACGGTTTTACTGCTGCTAAGTTCCATTACACCGCCAATAAATTTGAGGATATCAGCTGCAAATACTTCTCTCTTCACTTCATGATTTATTTTTGTTGTCTAAGCACTTATTTGCTTGATGGTAAAAGCAACTCATCTACGGCTAGAGCCAAAGCCATAGCCTTAGCGTGCTAAACAGTCAGCCATGTTAAGTCACATGCAGCCGCATTTCTCAACCGCCTTACACAATTTTTTATTTAATTTTTTATTTCTCTTTTTTTGTTGGTATTCTTCTTTTGGGTGTAGAAAAATAAATAATCGCCATCGCTGGTCATCCAACAAACTGCCACAAATGCAAGAGAAATATTATTTTAGTTTTCATTTCATGCCACGCCTCCGTGTGCCTTCACTCGCTGCCACAAGAATGCTCCAATGTGGACGCAGCCGAGTTATGCCCTGTGAGTGAAGCTCAGCCCAACTCAACATGACGGAGCTGGCCTTGCAGAATATCTTGCATTCGACCATTTGATAAAAGTGTGGTTGGTAAAGTGCAGTGGGAGGGTGGGGTGTGGGGGTGAATGCACACACTTGCTCACACATAAAAATTAAAAATTTCATTAAATTCACAAAAGTGCTTGAAGTGGAAAAATTAATATCCTTTTGAGCACAAAGGAGGATATGTTGTAACTCTGTAGCCGCCACTACGATTGCTGATGTTGTTACTAGTACCACAACTGGTGCTGCATGCAACCACAACAACAGCAACAAGCAACAAATGTAAATGCAAATTCGCTTCAATGATGATTTTTTGTTGCTTTTTTTTGGCCATAACTGCATCGCCGGCCCTCTTTGATGCTACTCCTCAAATGCACTTTTAGTGGTTTTTAATTTAAACAGCTCTCGCGTAAATTATCGCCGTTTCATTCAATTGCCCTGCACCACTTTACTAGTGGCACTCATTGCAATGTACGTTAAATTATGAGCATAAAATATCTAAGGTTAATGTGGGCGTGTGTCACCAAGACAGGTAGATTGATACCTCCATACATTCATGTTCTAACTCACAACTAATACCCATAACAAGAGCGTGGCTCAAGGCTGGTTTCGGAAACAAAACAGTAGAAATGGAGATGCCTCCACTTATGCATCTCCGGGTCGATCAATAGGTACACGTGTTTAAATACAGCTGGCGTTGCTTCCCGTAGTGTAGTTCAAACCAATTAATAAGTGTTTGGCATTAATTAATTAATTAATTAATTAAATAAAGAGTACAATACGGATTCGAAAAATTTTTGAGAGAAAGAAACGGCGCAATTTCGGAATCGCCAAGACAGCAGAGTTAGACAGAGCAAAGTTGAAAGAATTTTTTTGTGGTTTTAGGGTTCCGTACATTTCAGTGAGAACGGAACCGGAAATAGAAACACTTGCTTCTCGATCGACGAAGTTGTGTGACATTTCAAATGAAAGGGCTTGTTGAAAATGTCTCAACTATAGAAGAAACTATAAGAAAATTTACCACAAAAATAGTTCTTTACTTATAGATTAAGGGAACACCAACAAGAAACCTGGGGTCTAAAACTAGCTTGATAATGCGTACTAATAAGTGAAAATTTGCAGCATTTCTAAGCCGACAGAGATGGACGTATTTTCTATATACAAATATGTCTATATACTTAAATATATTTCAATCAAAATGATATGGTTGGAAAGCTTCTCTATATGTGCATTATGCAATTTTATGACAATGTACTGATGTTAAAACAAAAAAAAAGGCGTGTCATGGTGAGAGAGACCGGATCTCAATCGGACAGTGGAAAAGTGTTGGCTTTAATGCTCACTAATCTCCGATAAAGATACCAGTCTTCCTTGGAGAATAGATTAGAGACCGAAGTTGTGAGCTCTCGGAAATTCAGAATTGGAAGTTCATATGATCCGACAGCGAGGCTTCCTCAGACACTTGCCAGTCCCATATGTACTGGCTTTGGGCCCTGCTGGCAAGTGCGAGGTCAGGCACAAAGGTTGGTTTGCACCCCTTGTTTGCTATATCTAAATCTGTGCTCAGATTATAGTCCAGAAGGTACTCACTTGTGTTGATGTCGGTGAATAGGCCAGCACCACTTTAATTAAAACATTCTTTTAGTTGCTTCTTCGACGACCAGCAAGAGAGTGTCGTCTTTTATTATTTATATTCTTTTTTGGCTAATCAATTATACTTTGAGTTGCTTTTGCAGTGGTTACATATGACTAAATAAGAATAAATAGGTAAAAGTCAGAAATATTTTTGAAGATTGATTAATAGTTCCAGAGTTATTGAAGAAAATAGATAAAAATTTATAGGTGGTGGTAGTGATGGCCGGCTAGTTGCATTATGCGCTACATACGCCCCTCTTGCTCTCTCGTGGCTGGATTGGAAGGCGATCTACTCTGATCCTTGTCCTTTGGGGACACTTCTGCTGACAGTAAAGCACACGTTAATGAATGATATAGCATAAACTTTGGTAGGTGTGTATCGACTTTAATGAGGTGGAATAATTTACTTGAGCCATTATTTTTAACACGGTTACATTTTGTTCGACGCTCCCATGCGCAACCTCTAGATGGACCACAGAAAAACAAATTGAAACGTGAAGAAAAAGGAAGCTTAAGAATACACACATCTTTCAGAGCATTTAATGAATTATAACTTGGAGCAGCCATCAATGAGAAAATAGAATCACTCGTTCCTTCCAAACAATTCCTATGTTTTCAATACTACGTCAGACCCATTTTTATGCCATTAGATTTAATTTCCACTAATAATTCGTTGTTGATTTAGAAATTGGGGAGATTTCAATTTTCAGATTTGTTCTTTGTTTTTCCATTGAAATTAACTCGAAATTATGAAGAATTGTCGACCGTTTTAATTAAATTTATATTGGTATGTAAAGTGTAGGATACTCAGCTGCGTCAGAACCAAAGTGTTTTGAGGTGAGCCGTTCGCCTGCCTACTGATCTGTGGTATAAATTCAGACTTTAAATGCTTGTTGGAATTGCAAGGAAAACGATTTCATGTATGAACCAACAAAGAATCGAAGTAGCAGCATAAATAAGACGAAACTTTGAAAATTAAAAATTTTATCTGAGTAAACTTCTTTTCAACATTTTTCAATTTGTACATAATGTGCATTCAATCAAGGAGGCAAGCTGACGTAAACAATTTACATGAATGCTTGAAAAGCAAAACATGGCAAAGAAGCCAAAACCAAACAAGGCACTCGTCCCAACTCCATGAGGCCCAGGTAGCAAAACGACTATAATCATGACGTTTGTAAAACTGTACGGTAATCGTAGCCACACATAATGAGATACGTTTATATGGACGAAGACGGACGAATGGACTGAGAACGGCGAATAAGAAAATGAAAGATTGAAAGGGGATCGTTAAGCATTGGTGTAAGATGCGTCGAAGAAGATTTGGGCGAGGAACACACGTGTCTACCGAGCCTTTTGTAGCGTTGTCATATCAAAAACTAAGGCTGCACACATAAATTAAAAATGAGAAAGGATACCGTAGGCGATGCTGAGTCGGGTTGCGGTATTACGAGACCGCATGCTAGTCGAATTAGTAGCGGCAACAAGTGTGTGTGGGTGTGTGCCCAATAAGAAAAGCCTTAAATATGTTTTCTCCTTTCCTTTTTTTTTTGTGTCAGTTACAAAGTCTAATGTGGCATGTAAAACACGAAACCGTGCAAAGTGTCCAGATTGCCACAGCCACACGAACAAGCACACACACATGGAGAAGCGTTTGCTTTCGTCCTTTAAATACAGAAAAGCATTGAGGCGAGTGTTTATGTGTATTTGTGTGGGTTTGCCGGTGTGGGCGTAGTTACTCATAACTTGCGTAACTCAAGTCGGTGTTCTACAGATTCAGCGAAAAATATTTCCACCTTTAAGTAGAAAATGATTTATGACCAGAAAGTTTCCTTGAATGTTTTCCCCTGGGATTTTTTTCTTTCGCTCTGTTTTTTGTGTCATTTGTAGTCTGAGCGGCCCTTCACTGCCTTTTTGTGTTTCCTTGTCTCACCGACAGTCGCTCTCCTAGCGGCTGTCTTTCACCAACTCCTTTCAACTCTTGCCGATATGCGAACTATTAAAAAAGTTGCTTCCTCTTCGTTATCCTGCATGTCTCGGGAATGGAATTATAAAAATGTTAACTTCAGCAGAAATTCAAAGTGCGTGTGTGTGTGTATGCGTGTGTGCACTAATATCCCTTTTCTTATTGTTGCTGTTGTGTTGGTTGCGTGTAAGTTGCACCGCAAATTATGCTAGATCTTTTCCTTGGCATATGTGGTTTTTCGACGCACTGTTGTTGTTGTTGTTATCATTATTGTTGTAGTTGTTATATCACTTCTTGAGCAAAAGTTATTCATTGTTTCCAGTTGAAGCAGCAGTTGGCATTTTCAAATTTGTCGATTTTTTTTGCTGTTCCTGTGACTCTTGTTGTTTTTATTGTTGTTTTTCGATATATATTCGATATGTATTGCTTCGGCTTCGTGCTCTTGGAAAATTCTACTTGCTTAGCTGAACAAAGGCGTAAGAAGAAGTTAGTCAGAATACGGAATGGTGTAGAAGCTATCTTGAAATGTTGGACAGACGCGCCAAATAAAATCACATACCGTTATATGAGATTTTGGGCAGTTCGAAAACATGAGGTTGTTAACTTTGTCGTATGGTATAATCTTGCTCACGTCAATAGACGTCAATGTAAGCAACTTAAAGTTTATTGATTAATTAAGTAATTGTAATCTGTGTAAAAATAAAACATAAAGTAACCCGCGACTTAATTAATTCATCGACTATGTAACCATATTTGGCTATCTTGACAGCATCACCTCCATGCTGACAATTCTCATACTTCACATACTTGTATTTATTTGATGAGAAAATAAGCCTTTGAGCTCCGTAATTACGCGATGGCTATAAAACTTATATACAAATCTGACTACCAACGATAATCTCCTAGAGTGGGAAGGCAGAAAAATCTTTACATTAATGCTAAGAAAAATTTCTTTCCATGGTTTTTACCTTAACGGCGACACGTATTATATGAATTGCCAATTCAATACAAGCAGATAGATATACGTGGCTTGGCCAGAAAGTTGGCTCGGAAAAGTATGTTAAGAAGCCGAATAAAGAAACCTGTGCTTCAAAAAACCTTTTGTTTGCTTTGAAAACTGATTTCAGCCATATTTGGTGTGCTACATATGAATATAAGATCAGCTCTTCTTAAGCTGCTCTACTCATTTTTATGAGGGCCTTTGCTCACCTTTCTATTTCTAATGAAGTTGGCTGTTTCCTCAAAGCTTGATCTCGCCACAGCTTTCAACCTGTCAAAATAAGCTTGCGAATTATTGGTTTCCAGATTGAACTACAGCAACCACAAATACAAAATTTACGAAACACCACTTGGTTAAAAAGGCAAAAGATATCAACAATATATTGCATATTATTAAAACTGTGGAGGACCCCAACCTGGTAAGAAAAGATACACACATGATAGCAGCACAAGTCTTGCATATTAAACAAATGTAAGAGGCTTGTGGAGGCCTTATGGTCCCTAGAGGAGCAGCTGAGGTATTAACCTCAGGAACCTCGTCCGCTACGCAAAAAACAGGCAAAAAAGAACAAACTTCTTCCAACAATTCTAGTAAAATTAAAAGGTACTGCGTTCTCGAGCATCTTGTGTTCGCCGTGTGCGCTGTACTTCACTTTCCTCTTCACGGCCAGCTGCTTGCTTGCTTGCATTAATAGATGGTTCATAATGACTAAATTTCCTTGGCATGATTCCCAAAGGAAATAATTATATTTTGACAATTGACAAACTCAATTGACTTAAATGACAGTCAAAGGGAGTACTGCTATGCAAACAGAAGTAAAATGAAATATTTGCTCATACACAGCGTGCGCATACCCTTTCCCTTATTTTAAAATGTTTTTAAATGTTTTTGACATATTTATATTGTAGGTAGAGGGAGCAAAGCAAATGTAATTGTAATGAGCAGTAAGACTTTACATTAGATCCCCGATGATGATGACGCTGAGGCAGCTCACTTTTTTGTGAAAACCTCAAATCGCTACTTGAAACGGGAAACGCGGCATTGTTTGAACCGAATTAAAATAAAAACCTTGGTGGCAACTAATCGTGAAAAACCAAAAAGAAGAAGCAGATATGTAATTATGTGTAAGCGTGTGTGGCAGCGATGACGACGGACGTTTGGCATTGCAATTCAATATTTTTTAAAGCAACCAAACGGTTTACATCTTGACTCGACATACACACACATACATACTCGTACATGAAACACAAGCGCATACACAAGCATATGCACATACTCGTACAAGTAGGTAGCAATCCAATTCAGACTAGTGGCATGCCACATTTTCCTACGCTGTTTTTGGCTGCTGCTGCTACCGTTGGCGTTTCCAGTGCCTTTTGAAGGGGTCGATATTAGCGCCGTACATTGTTGTTGTTCCTCCTATTTCTGTTGTTGTCTTATCATGTCTGCAGTGCATACTGACGGTTGCTTGTACTTTTGCTTCACTCTAAATATAATTCTCGTTTTATATTTTTTCCTACCAACTTTCTATATTTGTATATACATATATATATATAGAAATTGGCGTCACGCTGATGTTTACCGGCAACTTGATTATTTTCTTGTCCCCGTCGCTTTATAATTTTCTTCCTTCGAGACTCTGAGTCATTCTTTCATTCAATTTTTCGACAACATGCGGAATATGTTTGTTCGCCCACGGCGTACAACACAACTGCCAGACAGATTGAGGGACAAACAAACAGATGGACGGACTGTCTTTCAGTCAAAACAGGTAGACAGACTAGGCTAGCCGCATGCGAAAGGATTTTGTAGAAGTTGGATTAGCTGCTCTCGACTTAACAGTCAGAACCAACTGTGCACAACACAAGCCAAGTCAAGGCAGAGAAAAGGAACGCTTTTTTTGGCTATTTTCTGGGCTAACTTGCTAATATTTAATTCAAAGAACTTTGCCAAGGTTGCTTCCATTCTTTCTTTTCGTTGCCCTGACTAAATTTTGTGTTGCAGCCTGAAATTATTTGAAGGCAAAGCAGAATGGCTGACGTCAAAGTCAAAGTCGTCGGCGTTGATAGAGACGCTAAGCTAAAGACGACTGAGTCGAACTCAATAAGTGAGTCAAAAGTGTATACACACACACATGCCACACACAACGTGCTGTTAAAATGCAGTCAGGATGTGTAAAGGACCCAAGCATGTCATGTTTATTTACAAGAAAGCTTACAAAACAAAAAGGAAAAAAAAATACGCAAAATGTGGCAACAACCAAAAAAAATTGTTCAACTAAGAGTACAAGTACAAGTACAAGTACATTAATACGACGAGTAATGTAAGTGAGTTGTTTTCGCTATTGTTGTTGTCGTTGCTGCTGCAGCAAGGTGTACTCCAGTGCAGTTACATATGAGCGCACGACTGAGTGTGCAAGTGTGAGTTTGACTAAGGGCCCGTGAGCATAGGAATTACTCGATGGCATTGCATGGGCACATGAGTAAAACTTGTATGGTACTCCTCGATCCGTACACGACTCTCGTTTGTTGTTTGTCGTCGCAGTTGCTATTATTTGTTCTTAATGAAGCTACAAAGCACGCAAAACAAACACAAAGCACGTCGAAGCAGCACAAACGATTGACGACAGTTGTCATTAAGTCAATCAGTCAGTCACAAAAATGTTTGTGTTCATGGCTTCTTCGAATTTTCAACTCAATGACGTCAAGTCACGTAACTTAAATAATTCTCCATGCCTCAAAGCACTCCATCGTGTGCGACCAAACTGAAGACGAAGGCATTACGAAATTAAAATTGCTTCAGTCAAAATACGCACGGATGTGGCATGCATCTCATCTCATCTCCACTTCACCATGCAATTTTGGCAGTGTTGCACCCACAAGGCTACAGTTCTTAAATAAAAGAACAAAAAGTCAAACGATTAAAGGTTAAAACGACGAGTGCATTGAAAATAGCCTTTGGTCGTCGTTTAATAAAAAATAAAAATAAGAAATCGTTGACTCTTTAATTAAGTTTGATTGATTTAGTTTAGGTGGTAACCGCCAGCGCATACAAAATTAGACTAGTTGAAACCACTGGACATATAATAGTACAATCAATGCTTTGTACTCATTTGGTCTTCTTTATGAAGTCAGAGAGTTGACCCAACTACAGACTACAGCTCTTCCCTTCTGCCAAAAATGCATTGTTTAAATTGTCTTCCAAATCTGAGGTCATGTGCACTCGTAAACATCGACAAAGGACCAATTTCATCAGCAATTATACGAGGATGTACCTACAAATAACCTCACATCGTTTGACTTCCTAATACGAAATTACCCAGTCAGAGTCATTGGGAGACATTTACTTATGCCGAAAGTTGTGACAATTCTTAACAAGCTTATTATATATTAACGGTCGCCACTCGAACCGAAAAAAAGGCGTGGGAAAACTGGAAGAAGCAGGACAAAAATGCTGCTTGGTAACTTTTAAAACATGCAACAACTTGCAGCACGACTTCTTGGGAAACTTTTTTCTAGAAATTTCGAGTTTGCTTCTTTAGTGTTAACAGCTATGCGAGCCCTCAAAATTGCCGACGATGCTGTCATGTTGTGTTCGTAATGAGTTAGCAGACAAGCAGACAAGCAGAGGCTGTTGTTGTTGTGCGGGTAATATTAAAAAAGCTGTTGCCATGAAACGACGGAAATGACGACATCAGCGCGGTTTCCTGATGTTGGTTATGCTGCCATCGTCGTCTGATGCCGGATGTTGCCACATTTCGGCACACAGTGTAGTAGTTTCTCCACTTATTAATTGTCGCATAATGCGTTTGCAGCACTCTGTACTTCTCTCTCTCTATATATCTCTCTCTCTCTCTGTCTCTGTCTTTAAAACTTTTGATGCATGTGTCAGTTTGTCAAGTAGACGTGCCACGTTATGACTGAACCATGAAAGTGCATGATTACAGCTGGTATAAAGTTGTTATAAAATATTTCAAGCTTGGTTCATTTTGCAGTAAATTCATGCATTGTGAAATGCTTTTTGTAGAGATGTCCTTATTATAATAATACCCGACCTGAGAGCGTCGTGGAACCCGAAAAGAGAAACGAAGAGACTCAATAATTACATAGATTTCTGTATAATCCCCACACCTTCACTTTAGTCGAACAATTATACATACAACATTATAAACAGAACACAGCTACGACTTTATATACAACCACATTTACCAATCGCAATAAAAAGTTAAGCACCTTCAGAGACAGGAAATGCACAGCAGCAGTTGTCGCAGAACCCTTCAAACATGTCCTAAGCAATATGTTGGGCGCTACAAAATTTTACGGCATCATTAGTACCGGATAATTCTTGCAAGTCACAAGGTTTCTTCCACAATTGAGTATTAACTAATATGAAAAACATGATATGATTACGATTATTGCGAGATTCAGTTGTCATTAGTAAGAGTGAAAACAAAAGAAGGCGACAAATTAATAAGCAGAGTCGATAGTTGATTTGTCGGCCTTGGTATATGTATATGTATCTGCATCTGTGGCTATGGTCTTTCGAAGTGAAAAACTATAAAATGTGTGCTCAACTTACGAACTTGTATTGTGGCACTTATGTATTGATCGAATAATTGAGCAGACGTAATCGCAGCCCTGGTGGACATACCCGTTAACAGCACAATAGGCCATGAATACACAGCACAAAAATGGCAAAATTCGCTATGACAGTGCTTTCTAATAAACACTCTGAAAACTCGCATCGTAATAGCGTAATTGATGCCTGTCGAACGCAGCAAAGAGGGTCTTTGCCAGTGTGGCATGTGGCAAGTGGCGTGAGAAGGGGGTCAACAAATAATGCGCCAACAAGAGGGTGGCCTTTTAGCGAAATTAATTTCCGTTTCCTCTTTTTTGTGCTTGCTTTAAGATATACTTTTTATCTTTTCTTTTACCAATAATTTATTGTGTGTTTTAATGGCGAAAAACACATAGAGCCTTATTGAGGAGTAGTACGGTCGATCATTAGACTCTCTGAGAGTATGCAGTATTTTGTGATTATTTTTTAAATGTGCTTAATATTTCCAACTTAATATTTCCTTACAAATACAATCCGTCCGCCACTTCCTCATTTCCCCTTGTACAATTATAGTACCGGCATTATAGTCTTTTTAAAAAGACCTTGAAAGCACCATATCGCTCCTACCATCACTTAATAGGTTGTCTTGGCATATCCAAAACCCGTGCTCTGTGTTCTCATATTGATCACAATTTGATTAGTTATGCGAGTTCTTCAACATTCTGGCACAACCAGCAACTGCAGCAGCGAATGCAAATGCGCATCGCACAGTGCAACAGATCGATTCGAATGGACTGACTTGACCCATCGATATGCAAATTTGAGTGACAGTGGAATAGCACAATGAAAGAGGTTTCACTCATTCATTCTTTTTTATTTTTATTTTTATGTCTATGTTTATTTTTCTGATTTAATTGCATTGTACGGGCGACTTTCCCAAAAACGCATAGTGTTCAGCCGGAAGGGTGCAACACGACACAGTAAAAAATAACGTTGCCTTTCGGAATGTTTTTAGCTTTGACATGTTGACATGGTGCTAAAAATCGACTGAACCATTTTCTAGTTGCTGTTGTTGTTGTTGCTGGTGTTTGCTGGCATTTGATGTAATTAATTGTTGCATGAACACGAACATGAAATAGCACGAACAAGAACAACAACAACAAAATGGCAGCAACATGCATTTTAATTGAAACACCTCAAGCAACTAATTACATCTCACAGGATGCATGGCACATATATGAAAGGCTGAAAGGAAGAGAGAAGCATTGAGTGAGAGCAGGGAAGTATGCATGGCAGACCAACAAATATCGAAACACCAAACAGGACCAAAATCAAACCGAACTCGAACTCAAGCCAAACCAAATAAGCAACCAAAATGTAACCAAATACAACTCTACGCAACTCAATGTAAGCCAGTCAATTTTATCGATGAGTGCTGGGCGGCTGCGTGGTTGAAACGGGTGACTAAATTGCGGTTGTTGTGTAGTGTTGTTGTGATGCCCGTTTGATACGGCATGCAAACAGGTGGCAAAAATTGCAATCGGAATGCCACGGATGTGCTACTCGTACATGGAAATCATAGTTGCAACATTTACATAGGAAGCTTGCTTGCTAGCTTACCGAGTCTGCCTTCATACCTCATTAGCCATCGTAATTACCATTCTGCCTTGGCTCAGTCTATGAATGCGCACTGAAAGTGGCAAATATTCCCGTAGACATTTAAGATGAGGATGTTATTACCCTGGATAAGCGGCTCACATATCGGGAACACATCGCTAAAGCCGTGAAGACTTGCAAAATGAAAAGAAGCCGTCTATACTGGGTGCTAAATGCACAAAGCAGGTTACCTGTCAACGCCTGGTCCATCAGCAGACCATTCTCTCCATACCATATCTAGAGATAACGTGTTCAGATTTGGGGCTCTGCTGGAAGGTCGAACCGCAACAGATATAATAAAATTTTGAATAAAGTATTGCGCCTAATGACTGGATGTAAATAGTAATAATAGTAATTCAACCTTGCACCACGACCTCAATCTGATTACTGTGGAGGAGCAAATCTGATACTTCTATAGCAGATATAATGATAGGTTAATGCGGCATGGCAACCGATTTGCTAGACGGCTGGCTACTTCCAAGTATACAATTGTTCAAATTATTATATCTCAAGGGTAAAGGAACGTTACTCCGGCCACTTATTGCAAACTGATATGGTCCTATCAACATACTCGTACTATACATTATACATAAGAAATATATTTCTTTCTAATTCTCGTGAGAGATTACACCACAACATTAATTGTGGACTTGGCCATAAGTACACAATCTATAAATGCTGTTATGGTGGCAATGAGATCCAGCAAGAGTCATTGTGTGGCAGCTCTAACATACAGCACTTTGACGTCACCATTTAGCCAGTCATCACAGAGAATATGAGAAACAGTTCTAATAAAACTAATTACTTAATGGCAACGCTATCTGTAAGTGTCATCGCGTCAGAGTCAAAGAAATTTCTTCACACAATTTACATTAATAAAATGACTCAAACCGCAGTACGCGAAACAGCGCCAAAGAGCTGACGACAACAGGCAAAGTCGCTTCCATGGAAAACACACATGGGCAACAAGGAAAGATATTTCTGTTTTGGCTGCCGTTGCTGACAAATCTAAGAGACCTCAGGGGCAAGTATAAAACGCAAGAGAACGCCACTTGCTGTCCAAGTGCAACTGTACATCCTATCGAACGCTTTATTAGTCCGAAAACCAATAACCTTGTAATCATTTAATATTTCCAGGGCTGTACTACGGCTGAACGAACAAGTGTACGCACTTGCCAAGGCACTTAAATAATTCGATAACGCTGCAATTGATTCTGGGTGCGCCCATTGACCATCGATCGGTCTATAATCTCTTCTATATCTCTTTCACTAGCTTGTCTGTCCTCTTCTTTACTTCAACGACTTCACTCTACCTTGCACGATCAACAGTTCTACTTTATTGTACTGCTCACGAGACCTACTGGCAACAGCAGAGACATGCTTGAGACATGCATGCGGACCATGAAGCGTATCTTTCTCTACTGCTTACACTGCAAAGTGCTCAATGCATATCCCATGGTTGAGGAGCACCAGGAATATGAGCAGGAAGTAGGGAAACGTTGTCAGGTACCTAATGCAGACGTACAATATTTTAAGTTTTGGGATGTAGCCAAGCTCATTCCGCTTTCTGACAACTAGAGAGTATAATTTCTTATTTGGTTTAATAATTTTAATAATTCCAATCAAACATTGAACGAAGGTTTATTAGGGATAGGTTGGATAACACTGACAGTGAGTAGGGAGTATAATTTCTAAAACCGAACGATGGCCCTCCACTTGTATGTCTACAATATATTCTATCATGTTGCAGAAACCTCACACCTCTTATACTGTATATTCCGCATAAAACGCCCTTGTTGCGATGTCAACTGTTGGTTCATGCTAAAAGTTAGCTGTAGATGTCAGTTACAAAAAACAATGTGGCAACGCTGACAACGCTGACAACTGACGACGTCAAGCGAATTGGCGCGCGACAATTATGGGAAATAGCAAAGCTGAAGAAGATGCATTGATGCAGGCACGGAAATTTGTTTAGTCGCTTACAAACACATTACAAACTGACGAACGCAGGCTGGTTAAATAGTGCAATGGGATGGGTATAGAGAACGACTGCAAGGATAACTGAGAGTGTCGTCACTTCGCTTCATTTGGCTTCGAGTTTCCGGCAATGCTCCGCCTTGCCTTTGGCTTGTCGTCTGACAAAGTCATCGTTCGCATGCTGACGACTTCGATTTGAGCTGAAGGCGCCAAATCACCCACCCACATCTCATCACACGCATCTGACTCGTCTAAGGTCGGGTACCACTTCGTCTTAGTAATTTTCTGTTCTCTTCTTTTCTTTTTATCCTTTTTTCTTGTTTTCTCCTGTCAATCTTCTGTTATTCCGGCTACTTCCTTCTCTACTGCGGTGCTTATGCTGGTGTTATTTTCCAGGATAAGCAATGAAGCGAAAATGTTTTGCACGCTGTGGTTATATAAACCGCTAAAAGGGCGTTAAGTGGTTTATTTACCCTCGAAAAATAATTTATATTGTTTATGTGGGTATGCGTGTATCCTGGCCATTATCACTTCCTCAATCCTCTTTGTTGTTGTTGGTTTCAACTGATTTGGTTTTGATGAAGTGATTTAAATTTTAAGTACTTGGAGCGTTTTATTTTTATTTCCAGGCGCCCCAGAGCTTCGACTCACTTCAATCATTTACCCTCAGCACTCTGTCGGTGTTGTTTTCTTCGCTGCTCTGATTACTTTTCTCATTTTCCAAATTGACTTGATGACATTTGGTAATTTGCACAAACTTTTCTTCAAATCTTTTTTTTTTCACTTGCTTATATGTTTGCATATATTTTGCTTTGCAGATTGCGTCCAGCTTTTCTGAGTTAACGTTGGCATGAAGCCACCCCTACTCCTAAACTGGAAATTTATTTTCGTATTTATTTCCATTTTATGTTGAGTTTATTGCGTATTAAATACTTTTGTCATAATAATAAAATAAAAAAAAAACCAAAAACAAAAAGAGAAATAAATCTAATTTTTCATGTTTCATTTTAGTCACAACTTCATTTTAACATAGGATTATACAAGTGTGTTTATCCAGAAATTACTTAGTTGAGAGTCCTTGCCTCTTGTCTTTTCTACTTACATATAAATAAGGAAATAAGAAAAAATAAATAGTGAACAATTTGTTACTAATAAAGGAAATCAAGGGGAGAATTACAACAAAAACCCCTAATACAATTTATTATTTGATTTATTGGTAACTAAACTTAAAACTAACCTTACTACTAAGGAGATTGGACAATATCAGTAATGTGAGCATAGTTAGAATATATACATCTACTTCGAAAGTTATCATAAAAACGACTCAGTCTGCCTGATACCAAGACGACTTCAGCCTTATCATATAAATCAACGGTAGAGTGATGCCAAGGCAGATTGGAAATCATTTTTAAGGTCTTATTTTGCGTCACTTGCAGTTTTTTGATGTCACAATTAGCAATGTCAGACCATACAGCCTGGAATATTGATCTAAATAGATATAATTTGTTCTCTATATTAAGACGAGAAAATCCCTTTATCAAAAGGTACATGGTCCTAATCAAGATATTAACTTTTGTATTAATAAAACTTGCGTGTTCCCTAAATTGTAGATTTTTGTCCAAAATTACACCAAGATATTTAACCTGGCTTTCCCACCTCACGTCTACCATTATGAAACTAATTTAATTAAATTATACATTGAGAAGCATATGGGGAGCATGCTCCATCTGCCGAATATTCTGGCCAAACACTATTAGCATCACCAGATGTTGGAGTAGAACAAACGGAGAACCCATACAGACGCAAATAAAACGACGAAAATGGCGATGGATAGGTCACAACATAAGAAGACCGCCGAATTCCATCATAGGAATGGTGCCGCGGTCGACCCGAAAACATCTGGCGAAGTTCGAAGCTACTTGAGCTACCATCGACCAACTGCATATAGAACAGTGAAAAACAACAGATCCAGACAGAGTAAGATGAAAGAGCCTTGTGGTGGCCCACGCTCCCCAGAGGAGTGAATAAGGCTATTAAAAAAATTATTATGGCTATTGTTCATCAGTTGCATCACTTGATTGCAGAGGATTATTATTGTAGTAATTTTGGATTGCTGCATGGCTGAAACCCTTTACAGCCCTTTCGGCTTGCTTATTTTTCCAAGCCATGTATATCCATTGGCAAGCTTGAAACACGTCTACCTTCTCGGTTAACATCTCAATTGAAAAGCTTTAGTCTATTTAAAGATTAAATGGTTTAACATGATGTATTATATAATTTTATTTTAAAGTGTGTATTATGCCTTGATCCAGCGGCTGTCTTAGTGAAGTGAGAGCTGGTTGTAGGAATAACTTTGTGATATTCTTTTGTCCATCTTATAACTTGTGGCGTTAACTAAAATAAGAAGAACTTTTGCCTTTGCAATTTAATTCCCACATTGGGTTTACATAACCAACTGACAGAGACCAGCGAAGTCATCTCCAAGATTGTTTACAATGAGCCCAATGAACAACAAAATTCTCGGGGTTTACATTATGTTAAATGTCCGTGGCTTGGCTGCATTTCCAATGACGAGAGCCTTGAAGTTTACGCCCAGCATACTACAGCAGAGTAGTATACTTAAACGTTCTTTGGGGATTTTGCTACCCTTGGCGTCTTCTCCTGGTAAATTCAAAGAATTGCTTGTCACAGGTCAGATTACGATATAAGTTGTTGTAGTTTTTGTTTCGTCTGAAACAGCATGTTAATCAGCATTCGCTGATTCTCCACATGGTTGAGTGAATAACTACCCATTGCTGGCAGTGGATTTTTGAATATTCAGGGCCGAGGCGACTTTCTGTGTTTGTAAAATGGGGTAGCTCCTTGGGATGTCTGTTGCTCTGCATTTACTAAACAAATAAAATGCTGCTGTGTTTATTATTAAGAATTGAGTCCCTTGCATTTCCGTTTTTCATTCACATTACTTTCGAATGCCAGCTTTATAGGCTGTCTGTCCTGAATAATATTGCAAACTGTGGTTTTTGAATCACCCGATTTTTCAGCCAACTCGTGTTGAGTCATGTCGCCGTCCAAGTCATTTCAAATCTTAACGATTCCTCTGATATAAGCTCAATAAATTGGCTGCACAACTTACTAAGCAGTGCCGAAGGTGGAGTGCTTTGTACATTTTGCGTATGGTGAACGTAGTGAGATGAAGTTGCACTGAATGAATAAAAATATCTGTCGAAAGAAAGCTCAAAGGTTAAACTTATTCAGTTCAAAAATATGAATTTCGTACTAAAAAGATTCTATTTCATCAAAAAGCAGTCAACTTGTGACTATGGTCACGTTGACCGCTTTGACTGTATTACGATATAAGTAGAAAGAATGTGATACTTGAAATTTATGTTCTTAACTTTAAAGTTCCGTAGCTCTGGACACGACAATCTTCACATTTGAATTACTGCACATACCTGGCGCCACTAGTCATTCTTTACTGATTATTAAATATTAACATCTACTTAATAAACGAGTGAAGCTTGTTAATTACATGGCCGCAATCGAATTATGTGCAATGACGAAACAATACTACTAACTTGATAATCCCAATGAACAAAATAAAAAATAAAATAATTAAATAAACTTTTGTATAGCGCCAAAATAAACTAATTACTTTTATTAATACACATAAAGTTGAATGAAAGACATTGCTCCGACATTCCTTATGGCACACACAAAAGCAGAGGCGAAATCCTTGTTATCCTGCCTGCGAACAATGCACAACAGTCAAAGTTAATATATCTAATTATTTGTAGCCGCTACTGCTCTCTTCTTATTCTCTCGGCCCAGGATGCTGCTTCCGATGCTGCTGTCAAACTTTGTTTGTCACAAGCAAACTTCCTTCAACATTCCAACAACAAAGTCAGAGAATGAGGAACAAAATGTTGAGTGTTGAAAGGCTGGAAAAGTTGATGGGGGGAAAATATGTGCTTTATCGAATGCTGTGGGAGTGGAGTGATAGGTCAAATAAGACACTCCAATAAAAGACACGTCCACTACCATCTAGACTAGAGTGAATTGTTTTTCAAGCTGCGTAGTATTGTTTTAGTTTAGTGACGGTTAACCGTAGACAGACTATAGCTGATCTGGTATGAACTGCCTCCAACGATGAACTCATCGCTAAAACGAACTTCGAAATAACTTATTATGTGTCTGGGTATCAAGAAATTGGAGAATTGTTGCACAACGTCTACTGAGCTGAACGCAGAAAAAGCCAAATCTTTTAATACCCAACTCACTGACTAATTGAACCGCCTTCGTGCACTAAAAAACTGTCACCCGCTCTCTAAAGGCTGCACAGTAACGAGTTGCAAGCAACGTTTTTTGGCGTCGCAGCAAGCGTTTTCGTACCTTCGTACCTTCGTCCTAAGCGCTCGTTCTACTGTGCTTTGGCCTGTTCTTTTCTTTCTTCTTCTTCGTTTTTTTCTTTGGATTTCGTTTTCTAATTTGTAAGTTTTTGTCGTTTGCTTTTGTTAGAAATATGCAAAGAATTAATTTAACGTCACATTTGGCAAGTAGAAAGCACAGCCAACATCAGCGCTCATCTCAAATGGCAGACGCTGTACGCGTGAAACCCTTTTTGCCTTGCGGTGTGTTCGTTTGTTCGTTGGTTGCTTTCTGACGGAGTAAGTGGGTTTGTGAGTTGGGGTGTAAGCAAGTAAATTAAAATATTTTAATGAGTTCAATTTATCACGCGCCGCTGGCTACCAACAGTTTAAACGTGGCTGAGACGCGCCTTTTTCACAACCAAACGACGTGACAACGAGAAGAACGAAGCAGCCAGCCAGGCAACCAGCCAAATCAAAAACAACAACAACAACAACAACAGTAACAAGTACAACACCAATGACGATGAGGACGAAGTCGACGACAGCGAAAAATGGCAACTTGTTGCGACATTTAATTATTGGTGACAGGATAATCAAGTGAACTGGGTAAGAATTTCAATTTCATGTAATGTTTTACCACAATTCCCCTCTTCCCATCAAAAAAAAAAAACTACAAGGAAAAAGAGCAAAAAGGGTTTCCTGGTAGGCTTCAGCACATAGCCTGTGTAGGCGGTGTAGGTGAACAGTAATTATTGTAGCGAAGGAAGTTTTGAAAGGTTTGCGGCGGATTCCGGGGTCGCTTTAAGGTTGCGTTGTATTCTCATCAAACAATTACTAATGAATACAGGATATAAACCACAACAACAACAATACATGCTGTTAGGGTCAAATGGGTTAGTACAGTAATTCGTGATATCTTTCACTTCATTTCGTTTTTGTGTATTTGATTGGGAATTCGCATTGGGTGGGCGTAAAGACTAATGGCTCTGAACAAATTCAGGAAATACAGATTGGCATTCTTTAAGACTTCAGTTGAACTAAGCATTCGCAACAACCTCAACCTCTTAGACTATATTAAGGCTGTTTTCCATCCGCTGCTAATCTTAAGAAGGTATATTAAAACCTCCAAAGAAAATCAACTCCAACAAAGCCCGAGAAAGAAAGAAAAAGATGAATAAATATAACGCCTCAATTGTTGAGCTTAAGTTGCAGATCATCGTAGCTTTGGTATACCCTATTAGGGTAAACAACTCAAATTCTCAAAACAACTATCAATTAGCGCCCCAACAATAAGTAGAGCTACGAGCACTTAATCTAGAGCAAGGAATTTAACATCGACTACAGCTCTCCGGAAAGAAGTTGGAATGAAAAAATGTAATGCTTTTACTCTGCCTTAATGTGCCTCGTGGGTTTTCTTGGACTTATTGATGTGGATTTATAAAACATCGAATCAAAAGAAAATTAACCGCTAAATCCTGTCCAGTGGACAGTGAACAGAAAAGAGGCTATAACTTCTTTACGCGTGTGTAAAGGAAAGTTATCCAAATGCCTCTACAGCGAGGCCAATGTTTCCAATGTTCTAGTTTAATAAACTGAACTATTCAGCTTGTGGTCATTTCCTAACAGATGAAGTAGAGAAATATAAGTTTCATGTTTCAAGAAGCAAAAGATCTCAGTTGCATTCTTACTCTACTTATTAGGCACGAGAGGTTAAGTTGCTGACCTCATAATTATGCCATCCCACTTAGAACAACCGTAAACCCTTTGTCTTGCCAGTTAATGTGCGTGGACTATAACTCAAGTGTGGTTCGAACCCTCGACTTCTGAGGCGGTAGATGTAATGCAATTTTTTGATTATCCACATTCACTTCTCCTTGGCAGCACAAGTCTCTTCTATCTTATTTGCTATCAGAGGCTAGCTTTGGTTTCGAAAATCGATTGTTTATCAACGCCTCCACAGAAATTGGAGAGGGTCGTCTGATGGTGGTAATGTGAGTATTAAATAGCAGGTGAATTGAAAAAACTGAAAACTTTTCCGTTCACCGTGGGGTTTGAATCCTCGACCACTGGGACGATAGCCGTAGTATAATTCCAACAAGTCGACATACAGTACTATATATAGTAGGAGTTGTATCCTGGCTTTTAATAGTTTGAAATGTGGTTGACGCTCCCATTAGAGACTATCAGATTGTCATTCTTGGGAACCATAAGAAAATGTCTTCCTCTTGTATTAGTATACAAATGAGGCCAGATTAAGAATCAACAATTTCAATAATGTGAAATTTTCGAGTAAATCGAGTTATTTTTATACCACGCGTACGTCTATAAATAACCCATCACTTAGGTGCTGATGTATCATCGGTTCTTAAAGCCGTTGAAATGTAATCCAGCCATTGATTCTGAGCATCGAATACAGTTGAATGCTGCAAAGCAACCGACTGACATCAAAGTGCAAATGCTCATTTGACAAACTTCAGTGGCTCAACTTTTATAAACTATACTTTTTGGCCATAATTTTTTGCCATAATCTTATTTTATCGTTGGAAAATTCTGTTCAGCGCAGCCCGCACACGCCTTGGTTGGTCGCACGATGCCAACCAACCGACATTGCGACTACTCTGCCGCAGCCGTGTGCCCTCCCCTGTTGTATGCGCGAACGGGCTAATGTGAAAATGGCCGCACTTATCAATAAAAGTTATTAAAAGTTTGCTCTGCCCTGTGCACGGCGCTGCCAACATTCGATGGCAATGGCGATGAACAAAAAGTTCACCGAGACGTCATCGAAATAATTTAATAAAGTTGTGGTCGTGGTTATACAAGTTCGAACCCATAATGGCATTTAGCAACGGGGGGCGTGATGGAAGATGAAAGTGTTTCTAAAGTTGGCAATGCAGCTGTAACTGCTTTTACTTCGAAGCATTCAAAAAAGCCAGAACACGTGAAAGGAATATTGCCAAACTCAGCCTTGAAAGTTTACTATCATCTCGGCGGTAGCAAAAGAAAAAGGGGCGGCTTTGTTTTAGCCAGGAATCACCGAAAGATATATTATATTGTTTTGTCTACGCTGACGTCATAAGTCATGAGTGCGTAGCTGGCAACAATTGAATTTAGCGAAGTGGATATAGAAATGGGGCTGCTTCTGTTTTCCTCATTGGGTGTACTGTCACATATCAACTGAAACTGACTTTGAGTGCTTTTCACATGGGCAGGCGGCTCGATAAAACACTCTGTGCGAATTAGCAGCACCCTTCTCAACTCACCAACACACACGCATACACAAAAACACATGCACACGAAATGCACAGAAATATCAGATAACAAACAAACAAACAAACAAAGAAAAGCGAAAATTAAACCAAACCAAAAGTAGGCGGCTGTGGTACGAAGAGTGAACTTTTCCACACGAAAACAACGAAAAGCGACCGCTCAGCTGTGATAAGTCAACGGGTCGTGTTAATGGCAGCAGATCGTATGTCAGGATATCAATTGAATTTTTTCTTACGTTTTCGTAATTATTTTATTTCGTGTGTTTGTCCACACATTGAAGCAGCTATAGCGATAATATCGAGAATGTTATTAATTGTTATTTGATTTCGTTTTAATTTGCTCGCTATCGAATGTCATCATGCAAGATACGGTGGGCATTGGGATGGAGTTGATGGAGTTCTTTAGGAAGTCGGACTTAAACCATGGGCGGCTTTTATGTCTGAGAATTTCATTTTTCACTTTTATTCACAGAATTTTTGTATTTTTGTGTGTAGAAATCCACATTAGTTAGTCATAATAGTGAAAAATGAAATTTGAGTTAAGGTTTAGCTTCAAGAATTTCAAGGTTTCAACAATTTTGAGACGGTTTTCGAAGAAGTCGGATCAATGGAATATGATCTTAAAAGTGAGGAGTACACAGACTGGGAATCAAAAAGTTGTACCAAATTTTTTGTTGCTGCTTAGCTTTGAAAATTGTTCACGGAATCGAATGATTCATGTCAGACTAAGAGAACGAGGAAATATTGTACTCTCTCCGAGAGAGCGAGATAGGGAGTCGCAGCAGAGTATTTGAGTTGATTCTGAGCTCTGAGATTTTTCATTTTGCTTCCATGTCATTATCTTCTTCTATATTTCATCTTTTATTATATAAATAACATAGAATCGTACACTTCGAACGTTTGTGTACGCCTCACGTAAATGGCACTCATTGCATTCGAAATCGAATTACTGAAAGATGAGAAGCTTTAGTGGAAGTAAGACACGATATTTGTTAAAAAAGGAAGAAGACTTTTTATTTATCTCGAAAAATATTTATTTATTTATTCAATTCCTATTTTGTCCGCTTTGAAGTATAATTCTTCTGGTAAGTGCTTTTTGGTTATACAGCGATGCGGTGGTCTTTATTTCGTCAATCATTGTAAATCTTCTTCTTTTCAAGGTCTATTTTAGTTTTGGGAACACGAAAAAGTGACAGGGTGGCCCCTTGTCGGTTCTTTTGCTCAAAAGTTGGCAATTTTGGAACCAACTTTGCTGACACATGCTTCACATCCGAAGAATTTGTTAGCATAAGCCAAGCGATATGACAACATTGCTGAGGCAACTTGTCTACTTATTATTGGATACGTAAATTCCTGGAAGTTCGACTTCTAACATCGTATACAAAGAACAACAAATCCCAGAGTAAGGGCTCGTCAATTAACCAACTTCGTAAATCTGTACGACTCATTTAATTTGAACAATCAGACAATTATTAGAGATAGATGTCAATCTTTCCCGTTCTAGTGTACTACTTGGCTACTTATCGTTATGCATAACTCACAATGATAAAGTTAAATGTGTAACTGATTTATTTTTTGATTGCTTAGTGAATTGTTTTCTTGGTTAATTTATAGACTTTTCACATATACAAAGTCCTCTAAGACTCCATTGCGATTAAGAGTATACTTTTTTTATAGTTTGACCTTTTCGAAGTGAATGAGGATTTAATGAACCAAAGTCTGAGAACTTTAACGAACTTTTATAAACTGTTTAACTGGAAGAAAGCCAAAGTGTAAGAACTCAGATGGAAGGTTGACGACAAAAGGTGAGCTTATCCAAAGCATTGTTCGATGAAGAAACTGAGGATGTGCACAGCACTCACCTCCAAGTGGCTGCATGTCTTCCATTGAAGCGAGTGAGCATGAACCGAGCGGAAAAAGTTGCCGTGGTCGATGGTCCTTCGCAGTAGAAAACCGCGCCAGCGGACAAATGCAAAACTTTAAATCATTTCGCCTGCTCTAATTTAATTCAATTGTTGTAACTTGTAAATTGCAAATTAATTTGTGTTCGCCACAGAAACCAAAACTCTATTTTTCGTTTTTCACTAGTTTTTCATTTTTTGTTTTAATCCTGCAGTGCGGCGAGTACCAACGGCGACGCATAAAAATAATTTTCACTCTATAACCAAATTAAAAAGTTGACCCCTTTTTTTTCTTTATTTCGGTTGCAAGTGGCAGCACGAAAAAACAATTTCAAAATATAAATGTTTGCATAGTTTTTTCTATATTTTGTTTTTGTTTTATTTTCACACTCTTCGCACTTGTCGCGTATATCGAATCTGCTATAAAGTTTGTTTATATAGAGAACTTTGATTGAAATAGTGGGGCCATTTTATTGGAAAGATGGAGCTTCAAAGTCATTGCAGTAGCCACAATCTCGGCTGTGTCTGAAAAGTAATTTTCTGACATCATAGTGGACATTGTTTAAATGTTATGTGGCCATTCAAAGAATCAATTGGCGTACGAAAAAATGAATAAATACTTGTATGTTTATATAGCGACCTCTATTCATTGTACCAGTCAAGGATTCTAACTGCAAAGAAACTCATCATCAACAGCTCAATTATGGAAAATGAATTGAACCTCGGTGGCCTATTGAATTTGCACTGACGACGTAGAAGTTTGCTTTCAATCCCCAATGGAAGTAGGATTTGTGATCATGAATCAATGCCCCCAACCGTCGGTAGGTGGGGTTTTTTGTGTCTTTGCGGGCACAGATGGCACTCCCAACGCCAGGGACTTGAAGGGACTTGTTAGTGGCCCTAACTCTCAATAGGAGTGATCAAGGAAATATATATCTCATTCAACAATTTCAAACTTTCAAATCGATAGAATAAATTTAATAGGTTCCAGTTGGTCGAACAAATGTCAGTGAGGCAATAACATGATCGTAGAGTCCATGCGACTGAGGAAGAGAGTAGTCAGCCTTTGGTGGCGACTAGAATAAGAATTGACGACAAAAGGAGTGGTAAGGTTTGTATGTATGTTCGTTCATATATGTATATAAAAGTACCCGCAGACAACGCATGAGACGAGGGAATGAACTGAAGAGAAATAAACAATAGCAAGGCGCGAACTCATAACATTTTGTTCTACCACAAATATCTCAAAGCGGCTAAAGAAGTTTCCACTTACTGTTTAGATCTTCATTCTACGCACATCCCGAGCTACGCCAGGCCCCTTGTTAGTCGGTAATATTTGTTTTATTGTTTTTTTTTTTTTTTTTTTTCATTTTGGCTTCAAATTCGGTTACCAGAAGGCACACTCTGATAAGTAAATGGGATGAAATGAGACAAACTTTGGAGGCAACAAAATATAATTGCAATATTAAATTATTTTTGTGTGTTTTATTCAATCTTTTGGTACACTCTTAATCAAATCTTTGTTGTTAGCTTCTTAGTATCTCTTCAGCCTATTAACCTATTTCCTTTCATTTCAATGCCTCTAAACTCTTCTGGACCGCAATTTTATAACTGGAAATCAAGCTGATTTCATAAATTGTACTTAGGTGAAAAGTATCTAAGGTTCGAAGTGACCTAAGCTTTTTTCCCATAATTTTTCTCTTTTCCAATTCTCATTTGTTTTTTGTTACATAACATAGCTCCTTCAATTGCTGCTGCAACGCGCCTGATTCTGACTGTGGCAGCATTTGGTTGAAATTGTTTTGCATTCACATTCTTTTAGTTTCGCTCTCTCGATGAATTTCGTTTTTTCCCCTTTTCCTCTTCCCTCTTTCCGTTTTCGTTTTTCATTTTTCTGTTTTTCATTCTTTGACTTTTTTGCCGAAGCATTTTCCGAAGTATAGTCCACGACAACTACTGCCAGTTATTTTGCAAAGTTCATGATTTCATTGAGTTCGCGTTTCCTGTTGATTTCTATGCCGCGAAAAATATTCCAATCACTGTTTGGCCAAGAAAAGCATTTCACACACCGCATGCGATTTAACTAAAACAATCAATTAGCGTTTCTTTATTTATTCCAACATTCAATTAATGTTATGCAATTTGCATTTTGGTAATAGAGTTAGTGAAAAAGACAAATTGTTTGTCCATATTTAAAATAACAAGCTGCGTGAACTAGACCGTCGCCCGGTTGACCGTTTGCGATTAAACACCCAATTAGAGGTGTGCGCACCGTTGCTCTTTTGGGCATTTTTCGAGTTAAATGTTTACAGTTAATTAATTAGAGTCATCGGCATAATTAATGCGTCGCCTCCGAACAGAGATGTTAGAAATAATTACTCAGTTATTATTGTTGGACAAATTTAATGCTGTTGTAGACGAGATGGCCACTATCGATGGCAATGGATATATTGAGATCAAATTTCAAGAAAAGAAGGAAATAATTTAAACATTACAGAGAATCATTGAAATAATTGTCACTGACACAGTCTTCAACCGACTATAAGCGCGTACGGTCACTATCATCTAAAGCTCCGCTGCATTGCAAATACACCCCGCTCTCTGTCCACGAGTTCACTCCTAAACTCTTATTCAATTTTTCAATCGTAACCGTAAACAAGCAAAGCAAAACAGACAAGTTATACCGTTTTACAATAATGGGTGATCCACCCGATCGCCAACGCAGTAACGGCATGGATCTGTTGAGCCGAAGCCACAACACCCTACACAAACAAACATGCAGTAAATACATGTTAATTTCGCGAAACGACGAGACCGAAAAACAATTTAACCTATCGCCATTCGCCATCAAGAAGGTCATAGACTACAACTGTGGCGGCGAAGTGGAGTCATGCAAAAAGCTACGAAATGGACCACTACTCGTTAAAACCAAAGACCTAGCCCAAACAACAAAATTAATTAATATGAAGCTAATTACCGCTGAAATAGCAGTTACCGTTACCGAACACCGTTCATTAAACTACAGCAAGGGAGTCATTTACTCAAACGACTTAAGAGAGGTGTAAGAAGAAGAAATCAAATGCGAATTGGAGAACCAAAACGTTTGCGAAGTACGAAAAATAATGGAAAAACAGATAGCAACTTAAGAGAGACGGGCTTGCTTATTCCAACTTTCTCTTCCGTCACACTGCCAGAGTACATCATGACTGGCTACGAAAAAACTAACATTCGACCATACATTCCCACGCCGATGCGGTCCAACAACTGCTTGCGGTTTGGCCACACGTACAAGGTATGCCAAAGTGAAACAGCCTGCCCAAAGCCCAAAATTACAAACAACAACTACGCATCCATCGACAAGAAATGCCCAGTCAACATCAAATACAAGTCTACAAGAAAATAATCGCAATAATAATAAATCAAAGGTTGATAACAAATCGGCCTACGACATATATAACCGCACACACCCAACCAACCAGCAAAGCTATGCATCAACACTAAAACAACCAAAACCAGTAAGCGCCGAGAACGCACAACTAACACCTACCATTAACACAGCCACAAAGAAACGAAATCTAATATCCTACGAAGACATTAGTGACCTCATCACCGATCTACCTGTGGTAGCCAACCACATCTCTATCAGCTAAACTAAGTAACAAATCTAACCAGCAACCTAAAATAAAAATACTCCCGCACAATACACCGAAACGAACTCTTAGACAATTAAGCTCCAACACTAAACAAGGTAAACTCAACTCTCAGGCTGTCATAGAAGACTACGACAGTTCTGATATCATGGAATAATAACATAACAACAACCAAAACAATTTGCCTCCGCCTGGCTGACGCTGTGTCGCACCCTTCAGGAATCATTGCGACAGGTTGGTATTCCTTATCCCCGACACACAGTTAGACACCCGGAGGCCATCCTCTTCTCTACCACAACCGATCGTTCACTGTAGTAAACCTTAAATAAACCATTTCGCCTATCGAACTAAACTTTAATATTACTCCACTATAATGTCTTTTAAAATTATCCAATGCAACATCAAAGGATATACAAACAACTACAGCGAACTTCTAACCATAATGAAACAACAATCTCCACAAATAATAACACTTCAAGAAACACATATATTCAACACAACTAACAATAACGTCGCCATACCCATGAACTACACTCTAATTACTAATGTAGCGACCAACATGTTTGGCAGAGTCGCCGTTTTGATACACAAATCAATCCAACATAATGAAATTACCATTAACAACAGTTTCGAAGCATTACCTTTAGAAAACAATCCAAACAAAAAGTAGTGGTTGTCTCAGCATATATTCAGCCCTCCAAAAATTTCTCTCTAACTGAACTAGAATATTCATTCAAAACACACCACTCCAACACCCCTTCGATCACTTTGGGTGACTTCAACAGCTGGCACTCCACCCAGGGCTCCCAAAAAAGGAAAAATTTTATCAAATATATTCAACGATCCAAACTAATCATTCTCAACGATAAGTCCGCAACCCACTATACAACCCATAATACCTTCACCCACATGGGCTTATCCGTCTGCTCACCTCAACTGTACCCATACACAAAATGGGAAATATTCGACGACCTTTGCAGGAGTGATCATTTCCCAATTTTAATAACAGGGTTCCCGCATCCCCCCAAACAACTTTAGCGACTTATATTTTAAAACAAAAACTATCTAATGAAATTAATCACAAAATTCCAATGAGCTCGAATATAAACAAAGAAGCCGCCAACCTAAACAAAATAATCTTGCAAAGCGCTCACTTTTCCATACCGCAAACATCACACCAAAAACTTCCACACAGAGTTCCATGGTGGAAAAAAACACTCGCAGAACTTCGGTTAAACAAAGTCAATAAATGGAAAACTCTCAAACGCAACATCACTCAAGAAAACATTATCAACTAAGGGCGCGCCAATGCCATGTTCCGTAGGGAACTTATACGATCCAAAAAAGAAGCTTCCACCGCATTTACGTCGACTATACAACCAACCACACCCACCTCCAAAATTTGGACCAACATAACACGGTTTTGCGGATTCAACCCCAACAAAGCAATCCGTTGCGTCACAGACACACCCAACAACACAACTCACACAAACCCAACCATAATAACAGACTTATTTGCACAGCACTGGTCCAACCTATCTAAAGACAACAATTTTGACACACAATTCATAAAAGACAAATACACACCGAAACACATCCACTACACAACCACAAACACTGCACAAGCATTAGAAAACGATGTAGCCCTAATCGAAGTAAACTCGGCTCTACAATCATTTAAAGGGTCAACCCCAGGACTTAACAGAATCTCATACACCATGATCAAAAACAGCTCCGAATCGGCAACAAAAAAAAAAATTCAACTCTTCAACAACATTTTCAACAACATCATACCCCAATCGTATAAAACCAGCCTCATCATACCCATATTAAAACCACAAGCAAACAAAACGGAAATAACATCATACCGACCCATCTCCTTAAACTGCTGCTTAGCGAAAACATTAGACAAAATCATCTCCAAATGAGTATGGTAGTTCTTAACCAAAAACAATCTTCTTCATCCCAACCAATTCTGCTTTTCGCAGACCTTCTCATAACCCGATCGTTATCTGCCAAAAAACACACCTCTCTCATCACTCTTGACTTCTCAAGGGCGTTCGATAGAGTCGGTGTTCACACCATCATAGACCAATTACTCTGCTGGAAGATTGAACCACAAATTATTAACTACACACAAAACCTTATGTCAAACAGGAAAATCACAGTACGAGTTGGGAATCAAACCTCTAAGACGTACCCTCTTGAAAACGGCATCCCACAGGGATCACCAATATCCGTTATACTGTTTCTAATAGCCTATATCAAATTAGCCACTATAATTAGCTTACACAAAGAAATCCACTTCAGTGCGTATGCAGACGACTTCTTTCTAATTATCAATTTCGATAGAAACAAAAATATCAGCTACAACTTGGACACCCATTTCCAAAACTTACAAAGCTGGTGCGCCTACTCGGGTGCATCCCTATCATTGCAAAAATGCCAACACCTACATATATGCCGCAATTACAATTGCATGTGCAACATCTTATGCAATAACATGCAAATCCCGACAACCTACGCAGTGAAAATCCTCGGCCTAACCATTAACAACAAGTACAAGTGTGACACACACATCAAAACACTTATACCTGCCTCAAATCAAAAACTCAATATAATAAAATGCTTGGCCACCAAGAAATTCAACTGCAACACACACACACTCTTAAACATAACCAAAGCCACACTAAACCCAAAAATGATTATGCCCTATTCATATATGGGCACACGCCAAAATCTACCCTTAATAAAAATCCGGCACCGACTCACTCTCGGCAATAGACGCAATTTCTAACATCAACAATCACAATACGCAGCCCTACACCATAAGATCCCACCTCATAAGCGCCGCCCCAAAAGATTTAAAATTCTATGGGTCCCAGGCCACTCTAATATAAAAGGCAACGAGCTGGCAGATAAAACAGCCAAAGCCACCCTAAACATGCCCCTTATCCTAACCCAGAACACCAACCCAACAGACATTAACAAATATCTAAGAAGTAATTTATCAGACAACCTCAAAAACAACATTCACAAATGCAATAAATGGTACCAAGCCATCAACACAAACTCCCTACATACAGATGACTACTTAAAGAGACTAACACAAATAAAAGTCAACCGAACGACCAAATCAAAATCCTTAGACTCAGATTAGGACACACCAAACTCACTCACCCACACTACAACGACCCCAATAAAACGAACACCGACTTAGACCACATACTAACATCATGCCCCGCAACCACAAGATCCAAAAATAAAATCTTCCAAAATAAAAACCCCGAAACCGCACTCACAAATCCCACAGAAGAAAACATTATCAAAATCATAACATACCTAAAAGAAGTGAACATATATCACAAAATTTAAGCCAAAGGACATGTGCATAGCTAGCCTTAGCTGTAACACACACACAATTTATATAATAATAATAATATATTGTAATAATTGTAATAATTTGTAAAAATATTGTAATAAGCTTTTTAAGTTTTATTAACTTTATTAAATAAAATAAATAAATAAAATTGTCACTGAATTTGAAAAAAACTCAATGAGTAGAGAGTGACACACTTCAGAATTAAAAATTTTAATCAAAATTCAAAGTGAAAAAAACACGCTTATGTAATATTTCGAAAATATCATTATGGACAAGTTTACAACAGAGACTGCGCTATTGCACCAAGCCCAATCGAAGAATCATACGCAGCAAGTTGAATGCTATCCCGAAATGAGTCGAAGTGAATCAGAACTCAACGACATTCGCGTAACCCTAGACAAAGGCAACTCACCACTTTCTGTGACCGTGCAGAAATGGCAGAGCTACGCTTTCAAAAATGCCCAGCTTGTGGACCATGTTAAGCATCAGGATGGACGTATAAGAGAAAACATTGTAAGTCGACAAATCGCTAGATTGCCATTGAAAGTGTTCAAGGTATCTTGCAAAAGTGCAAGATATAAAAAAATCGCATTCTCCTTTCCTTTTCACTCCGTCTTATCAGTTGATTGAGGAAATTCTAAATTAATTCGGAGGGTTAATAGACGGTTTTCCCATTAACTCACTTTGGAGGAAGAATGAAAAGATGCCCATAAAATACTTGATCTAAGGTTGGAATTTTGAAATTAGTGGGCCGATCACAGAAACCTACGTGATAGACATTCTCAGACAAAGAGCAGTCAGAGAGTGTCAGCAGTCTTCCCATACAGACACTTTGCTAATTTGAAATGTTCAGTACACTCTTCTCAAGATGAAGACCCAATATTGCACACAAATTTCTATAGATTCCATCTTAAGGCCATAAGAATAAATAAATATCGATCCCTGGTTTTACAATTTATTTTTACTTTGCAGGCGTTGCGAAACAAGCTTAAAAAGGCATTTGAAAAAATAGACTTTCTTGAGTCT
Source organism: Cacoxenus indagator (assembly GCA_035041755.1). Classification (NCBI taxonomy): domain Eukaryota; kingdom Metazoa; phylum Arthropoda; class Insecta; order Diptera; family Drosophilidae; genus Cacoxenus; species Cacoxenus indagator. The sequence continues at coordinate 84,266 of JAWNKX010000655.1, forward strand.
CAGGCTGAGGAATGTCAGACAAAACTGGATGATCGTGATAGAGTTATTAGAAGTCTAAACGTGAAAGTGGAAAGCATGGAAACCAAACTCAAGGCTGTACAAGGTGTAAGTTATTAAATTATATTCTGTCGCATATAGCTAATGGATCAATTATTCTTGACTGATATCAAACGAGAAGACCTTATGCTTCTCTGAAGGGAAAGTATCAGAATTACAGGGAATTATTGCCACCACAGACGATGCTATAGGACAAATTAATGCAAAGGTTGCCAAAGTAGTAAAACTGATTGCATTGATGCTCAGGTAGGCATAGTTTAAAATTTAAAAAAGTCAGTAATTTCTAGTCTTCTTTCAAACGATCAGAACAAATTAAAAGCTGAAGGGCAACTTCCTCAAAAGCCATCTATGTATCGTAGTACTAGCGCTATTCAAAAGCCACCTACGATTCGCAGCAGGGAAGCAATGCAGTACATTAAAGTTAAGGTAAATTGAAACTTTCACAGAGTCCGGTCTTTGTTTTACAAATCTCTCAATTTATCCCTGTCGTTGACTCACTCTCTACCCCTACATAAGCCGTGGTATGTGGGGATGAATACTAAGTACAGCACAACGTTTTCGGATGAGATGCCAAGCACCGCTGCCGGCGACAAAAGTGACTGTTCTCGCTTGGTCAAAAAATCGAACTCCCAGGTGGTTGAGACAACAGAGCATCAAAGGAATAATAAGGGTACGTTTCCACGTTTTTATATTATTATTGCGATCAGACGCATTAAGGGTATTAATTTCACAGGTGAAGGCGTCCACGAAAATGACCGCAACGTACCCAATCCATCTAAAGGCAATTTCTTTCGCAAGAAGACGTTATGGTTCTGTAAGGTACTTTTAATTTTAATTAGGGTTTACTCCTTGATATTCCCGTTTGTCTTTAGTCGTCTTTAACACATGAGTATAATTACACTTACAGATTACCAGGAGCATTATTGTTATGAAATTGTTCCGTTAATTGTTATAATACTCGCAGCCAAGGGGACGCAGTTTACTCAGCAGCATCGAAAAACTCACAAAGATTTGGTTCTGAAAATCACCCGTCAATGTTAAAATCGTAATGTATTAGAAAACAAATGAATGTATTTATGATTGTGTCATATAAAAAAATATAGTTTGTTACTCAGCATAAATGCACTCCTTTTAATCTAATGAATTTGTGGGAGGATGTTAAACTACCACTGCAATATTAAGCAACCCCTTCAGTATGCACTTTAATTGGATTTTAATAAGATAAGAAACAGTAATTTGATTGTAACAGAATGTGCGTCGTTGTCAATGCGTTCACGTTAGTTTTCTTCTTGCTCATGCCAGTCGCTAAAGATCGACCACCGCCCGATAGCTTTTTATCGGTCGGCTTCCGATGACTACAGGTCCTTCAAATACTTCACCAAGAGCAGGCGGAGATGTCGCCACAAATTCATTAAATTAGCCGTTTAGTGATGAAGAAACAAAAATAAATGAAGGGACAAGGCTGCTCTGCTTAGAGAATGTGACATTATTACATGCTTTTGTGGTGATACTTTACGATTCAATAACCCTAGTCTCCTCAACTTCTAAGTTGATAGGTCTGTGATACATATATACTCTTATTGAAGCGTAGGGGGCTACTATCATGTCCAGACATTATTATTTACTCTTTTTACGCTCCCAACGGCTCTTCCATCTTGTTGGATATCCGAGGCTATCTTTGATTTCGAAATTCGATTGTTTATCTGATTGGATGGGTGATTAGCCTACCGCAATCAGTTTTTGGTGTTCGGTGTGTCGACTGGCACCGCCGAGGATCTCTGCCTACACAGAAGTTGTAGGGGATTGTCTGATGGTGGTGACGTGACCGCACGCGAATTAAAAAAAAACTAAAAAGGATGTTCCGCTCACTGCGAGGCTAGAACCATCGACCTCTGGGACAGCAACCGTAGTTTACTTTCACCATGCTACCCAGTGTTATTCATGTAATATCCTTAGTTTACTATAAGGTTTATTCCTATGACACCATTTGCTGGTTGCCAATCGGTAGCGTTAGCTTCTTTGTGTGTAGGTGTTCGTAGTTGGCTGCACAGATATACATTCGATTGCCGCTTCAATAAGAGTTATTGTTGTTGACAGGAATATTCCAACTTGTGTGCTGAAAATAAAACATTCGCGGAAAGTTTTGCTTTAAGCATTTCCTTGAAAGAATACTACTGCCAAAGCTCACAGAATATTTGTGGAAGCCTGTGGGGGACATGCTCCTTCAGCAAAAACATGCAGAGTTTCTAAACCCCTACAAGCAATGGGACGGTTACGAAAGGAAGAGAAATGGGTTGTGTGTGGGCCTTTTTATACGTAGTCAAGTATCGAAATTGAATTGTAATTGAATTGAATTGTTAGAAGCCGTATTAAATTGTAATGAAATCTTATCGAAGAGAGCGTATGATGCTGGAGTAAGTCGTCAGAGGAGCTTTAAGCTGACTGTAGGGGTTATTATAATAAAATAGGCTAGTAGGTAGCATAGATGTAGGAAAGAATGTAATAAATAAATGTCAGCTTGTGACGCTATGTGGTTGGTGAGGGGCCTAATTTGAAAGCGCAAGAAAATTGGAGAATGACCGCTGAATACGCCATGGTTAGCATTCAACACGTTGCATCTTTAATGAAAGGAAGGAGACATGGAAAGACTAGAAACCACTTGTGACGTTTTGATCTGTAGACAAAAAGGAAGGGTTCTATTATCGAATCAGTTTCAGCACTGCTCTGGAATGCGCTCCTTTACCTTGTATTCTGTTGCGCTCTCTAACTCAGAACACCACCCTTTCGCTGTAGTCTATTGTTAACTTTGAAGAATAATCTGGCCAAAGGTGGAGTAACACAACTCCTCAAATCCTCCACAAATCAAGTAGTTTACGTGACTGTTGGTTCAAAGACAAAACTGGCACCGGCAGTTCTTTTAATTGACGTACTCCTTCTTTTTGATAACCCAACAAATTATTGGATTTCGCGAAAAAGTAGCAGTTTCATACTTGTGTATAGACTTAATAGTATACTTAACGCAGCAAACAAAAGTGTTACTTACGCTTACTCGTAATAAGGTAATAAATGACAACCATTAAAGTCGAAATGTGTGAATTGATTTTAAATGTGAAGTTACTGAAATGTGAAGTTACATACAATGTCGTATGCATTAGAAGCCATAAGGTATCAAATACTGTTATTTTCCCACACACTTGTGAGTTTAGCCTGGTTACTACTTCTTTTCAAATGCTCATAGCAAAAACGTGCAAAGATTTCCCGGCTTCAAAACCAACCGAAACCCACGCAGAGCAAGTCAAGTCAAGTCGAGTGCAAGCAACATGACCATTGCTATCACCACCATTGGCAGCCAGGAAAAATGTGTAAAGTTTGATTATATCGAAGAGTTGGAAGTTTGAAAGTTTCCTTTGCAATGTAAATTGTTTTATTGTCCGTCGTGTAGTTAAACTGCTGCGAATTGCATTTTAGATAAGGTAATTAGATTGGTAATATTGGCCCGAGATTAGCTGTGTGTTACTGCCATTACGTACGCGTATTTGCATACTGGGGAGTGCAGAAATAAATGTCAAAAATTATCCCAATGACGGCAAAATAAATTCTTCAACGTTAGGAACGCCTTGTTGATAAGCTTGGAAAAAATTGACTGTGTACGCTTCTAATCAATAATTGAAGGCTGCCTAATGCGTTCACTTGGCATTTCTTATGGCACTTTGTCTCTCTTTTTATCTTCTACACATTTCGGGAATAGTAGTACAATTTCGTCATGGAGTTTGTAACACAGTGAAGAAGACATGAATGATCCCTAAACTATATACGAGTACATATTTATATTCATTATGAGTTCGACGAGTGGAGTTGATATAGTCATGCCCGACTGTCCGTTTGCCAGGCTGTCTGTTTGTGTACAACCGACAACACTTAGTTTTTAAGCTCTACATTTCTCCGAATCCGACCATTACAAACAGTACCTCAAATAGTAATCGCAGATTCAAAACAATTTATTAGAATTTTCTTTTTTAAGGACTTATCATGCTGTGATTTTTCACAGAAGTTTTTTAATCTATTCTCGTAATCCCTGAAAATGGTAATCGACTACTGAAGAGCATTTCACCTCGGCATAGCCATTTCCTTTTGTTTTGTTCTGGCTTTTCCATACAGGATGAATGATTTCCGCGGCTTCTAGACATTGTCAGACTACACACTTAATCGATACTAATGAAGTGAGGGCTTTGAAGCGGATTTCGGTGTTCGTCTCTAATGGTTTTTTTGAATATTGTACATTTTAGAATTCACAATAAACCACGCCTGCCAAACAAGGTTTGCTTAACAATTTTTACTAGGCTTAAGCGTAATAAATGACAGTCACTTTAAATTATATGATATGTTCATCACGGTGCAAGTATATGCAAGTAAATTAAACACTACATTGACTTTCTTCTTTTAGGGATATAGCGCTGTGGTATAGAACAAGATTGGCGAAGTTGTAATAAATACTCTTCACCTTCGAAAGACATACAGTGTTAGAAATGATTAATATGTACCTTTTACAGTTTATACCTAAAGATCTGTTGCAAATTTCAACTTGATACCTCAAACAGTTTAAAAGGCTTTTATATGTACTATTCAATAAGTCTAGGCTGTTACAGGTTGGTGAGCTTAGCAGGGGTAGGCACCCAAACTTTAGGTGTCACCAAAAGCTGTTGGGTTGGTTTTAAGCCTCCCCAGTTGGATTGGTTATTGTGGATATTTTCACCAATAAGAACACTTCTAAAAAAAGGCAAGGGTACGATTGGGTAGATGATTCCTTTCCAAAGCGATCTGCATTAATTTTTTAAACATTTAATTTGTCCAAACTACCGAAGCCGAAAACTATAGAGTTTTCTGTGACACCCCCGTACCAGTAAGGGCCTAAAATAAAGTGGGTAAACAAAAAAGATTTCTATTGAAAACTGTGAATTAGTTGTATTTATATTTCAGCACAATAGGTATGAATATTTATTTATATGCCTTTAAAGTATTCCATCTCAGATATATACTTGTGCCAGCGCTTTTTCCATTACAAAAATAAGTTCTTATAAGCGCTTTTTGGTATGGCCTTAAGGGTACTTTAAGCAATTGATCTATGCGGACAGCTAAGAATAAAGACTGGCTTATAGAGAAACGACGAGCACACCAAGCGTGAGATAAGCGCTCGAAAATGTCTGATATCGAATCTGCACACAGCAAACTGTTGCAACCTAAAATCTAGCGAATGTATTGAGGTAAGGGTCACAGTTTCGGAGATTTTTGATTCTGTTCTTCAACGCGAAAACAGTGCATAACCCATCCGCTCTACTTAATGGCAACATGAGGACAAGGATTAACATTGCATACAAGAGTAGACTCATAGTATACTCGTACTTCCTCACAAACCTGTAGCACCGTCTATTGCTTAAGCCTTTCCTTGTTATGAATGCAAATATTCAAATAAGGAATTACAAGGAATTTATACATCAGTTTCCACAAATTTACAATATTCGAGGCTTTGGAAGCAAGTCCAACCCAACGTTATCGCAGCCAATGTCGTCTAGGCGTACGAAACTTCATCGTCCTGTCAGAAACACCCACAAGAAAACACACACACACACAAGCATACGTACACTGATAATATAAATGTAATCGTTCTCTTAATTGTCTTCATACGAAACCTAAATGGTGTTAAAACTTTGCAAACAAATTGCAACTTGATGTAAGTGAGAAAGACTTGCGAACAAATGCCAACTTGGCATGTCCCACTTCGGCATTAAGCAACACATCGAAAGGCTCTGGCTTGCTTACTACAAAGCACCGGTGCCGGCATTGGTACGGATGCGGGTGCCCTTTGCGAGGTAGTAGTGTGGGTAGTAACTAAGTGAAGCCTTTCGAATTATGATACATTTCAAAATACTTGAAAGTTTTTTGGAGCCAAAAGTTTAACCTTTGGCTCGGTTGGCTGCTTGGGTTGCCACGCATCCCAGCATCTGTTTGAGTGTCTTTGTTTGTCAAACGAAATTGGCACAAAGCCTTGTTAAATAAAATATCAAGAGAAATTTATGAAAATCTATATAGAAATGTATTCGTATATTTTACATTGACTTTGTTTGTGTTATTCGACGCTGAACTTGAAATGAATTTATTAAAAAAAGATGCACAAATTTACAATAAAAATTATTTAATAAAAATCCCTAAGCTGAAGGCCTCGACGCTAGTGCTCTCTCCCTATAATTAATTATAATATTATTTTTTTTTCTAAATGTATTATAGTTAATTTTAATAAATAAATAAATAAATAAATAAAAAATACCTAAAGGATTCTAACTGTTTGAGCATATTCAGAAGTGCAGAAAATTTGTATTTAAATATTAACAAATTGAAATGTTTGAGTGCAAATAAAATCACAAATGGGCGTCCTTTGCCATTTGCGTTGCGCAAGGACATCAAATGAACTCTTGCCGAAAATAAGTGCTAAACATGAAAATGAGTGGCATAGAAAAACGCGGAAAGCGGTGAGAAACAGCAGCAGAAGCTCGTTAAATTCGCATTAAATTTTAATTATAAACATTTTTGCCTTGCATTTTCCACTAAATGACCAAAAATTGTGGGAAATCGCAAGAAGAGGAGAAAACTGAACCGTCAAAAAAGCAAAGTGCTAAATATGAAATTCATAAAACAATTTTTGTAGCGCAAACATTTTTATTTTCATTTTAAATATGCACAACGGGTTTGCACTTTTATTATTTTTATTTTAATAACGCACTTACTACTCGTCTCTCTCACTCGCTCTCGCTCTTTCTCTCTTTCACTAGAATGCACACATAAAGTGCGGCCATAGCTTTTTACGCTGTTGATTTTGCGCTTTTCCTCGGCAGTTCGGTGAAAATGTTCTTCCTTTCTTCTTGTTTGAGTAACGCTGCACATAAAAACGTAGCAAAAAGTATTTTACAGCGACCTTCAATTCTACGAGTTGGTAAGCCTTGCTTCAAAGGAGCTACATAAATGGGATGAGCGGGAATAAGTTAACACACAATCCAAAAGAGATAATATTAATATTAATACAACGAGATGGATTGCCATATGTTGCAGATATTTTATGTAAAAAATATAAATAAACATATGATAAATAATCTGACGTTACAAGACAATTATGAATTTAGTTCTTTTAGAATATGTTATTGGATGGGATACACTTGAATATTATCATGTTCTGTGGGACTAGACACTTGTTATAGTCTATGAAATCTAGTAAAGTATTACTAGTCTCTATAACATGAACTAAAACCGTTATTATGGTTATTCTCTTGCCCTGCGAAAAGCGGACTTCCAGAATACGATTTTTCTTCAGTACAGGTGATTAGGGCAATCACGGTTAATCAAAGTAAAATGACAACATTGAATTTTTTTAATTTCCCGGTTAATAGAATATATGTAAAATCATAAGAAGCTTATTAAAATCATGTTAAATAGTAATCTCCCTTGCGCTGATCTAAATTATTCAACAACGAGACATAAACAACTAAACTAAAATAGACAGAATGATTAAAAGGCGATCGAATTCTAATTGAACATAGTTGAATTGTGACAGTTCAGTTTAGTTTTAAGGACTGTTTAGTCTGCAAGGTAAAGTCGAATTTTTAATCTTTTAGGTTTGATTTAGTGTTGGTCGGTGCAATAGAGCAACTGACCTAAGTTGTTAATAGACACCTACACATATGAGAGCAGACACCCGTGAAGTACCAACCTAACCAATAACATACTCATTAATTTCTCTAATAAAACAAAAACTTTACTAAAATATTAAATGAAAAATTGAAATAAATCGCTTAAAGGAAGCATTACGGAAGAGCATAAATAGAGAAATATGAAGAGCTATTTCCGATTGCCATGGGACGAGGATATAAAAGCGAATAACCGACAAAGTGCAACTACAAAGTGCTAATAATAAAAATAATAAAAATTCAAATGAAAAAGGCAACTAAAATGTTAGGAGAACACACGCTGCCTGGCGAACTCAACTCCAGTCAAATTATGGATTTGTGTGTTTTCGGCGTTCATTGACGACGCCATTTTATTTGTGCATTGTGCGCGATGCTTATCAATGCTGCTTAACGATCGATCTAACGTTCCCCACACACACACTCACACACACACACACACACACACACACAAACCGCACATACAGAGCCCAAAGTAATAAGACTGAGACTGAGACTGAGATGCTGCTGCTGCTGCTGCTGTTACTCATTTAAACATACTATCAACGTCAAGGACGAAAAGCACGAGTGAAGCAGCGCACGAGTAAGAAAATGCCGTCATATGAAACGGAAGTAGCAGAAAGGATGAAGGATAAACACACCCCCACATACAGTTAGAGACGTGCATCAATTCATTCGTTCATTCATTCATTCAATATCGTTTTTACTTATCGCTGGCTATAAAATTGCCAAAGCAGAAAATTGTTTAGTCCTTCGAAAAACACTTTGAAAGATTGCACCAACCGCAGAGACATCGCATGCCACAAAATTGTGCCACAAGGATTTATGCGCAACATTCAGGCTGCTTCAGCATTAGGGTAAATAAGCGTCAAGCAGCAAGTAGCAATCGGTGGCAAGCAAGATTCGCTGTGGCAAGCGAGGGTCAACTTGTCTTCTTAGGCTGTGCCGAGCTAAGCTCCTCTGAACTGAGCTGAGCTGAGAACGAAGAGTTCCACGGGAACATAACATTGATAAGAGCAACAACGTCGCATCCTTTAATTTTGTTCTGTTGTGTTTGTTTTGATTTTTTTGGATATTCTTATTCGGCTTCTTTTGCCTCCTTCACAGGGTCTTTATTGTCTTTGCAAATGCTTCAAATTATTTATTTTCCTTTTTCCCTTTTTCGCCTTTGCCGCCTAAATCACCAACTCAATGAATGCTCAGCGGTCGCAACTCGCCTTAAACTGGCCCCATTCCTTTGCAATTTTATTTTATTACGACATTTTATGGTCGAGCTCAGTGCGTCGTCATACATCCTCCAGCGTTTGTATGAGAAACATGAGTGTCGATATGAACGCTAATCCCCAACCAGCTTAAGGCAATAGATTCCCAACTAATCCATGAACAGCTTCATTTGATTAGCGTAAGAATGAGGGGCAGGCAATGGCGGGTTTTTTGTTAGCTTTTTGCTTTGCATTTCGTTGAGTCATCATGAATTTGGGTTTAAGTAGGACTCTGCTAATCGATCGATTGCTGTTTCTGTTGTGCCGCAGCAATGGTGCAACAAAAGTCCAACAACCCACTGGCGCTATAAAATTTAGAGTGATAAAATTAGAGTGATGCCTTCTTCTCCTTTCCTTATTTCATTTATTTACTTTCTTCTTTTTTCTTTTTTGTTATTTTTTGGTTTAGTGTTCAACTGACATTGAACTTGCAACGTAAGCGTTGCTTCGCGATTCCATTCGATTCGATTCGTTTTGGTCTTCGATTTCGATTTCGACTTTGGGCTGTGCAGTTTGAATTATCACCAATGTCAATCTTACGGAAATTGAAAAGTACTCTGCAGTAATCTGTTTTCCGTTCGAAATACAGAAAAAAGGAAACCATAGAAAACTTCAATCCATAACGGATTTAGTTGCCAAGTCGGAATGGCATAGCGGCGACAACAGCAACATGACTGGCCAAAAAAAAATATAAGAAGATTATAAAAAAACGCGCTTCGTGTCATGAAGGCGTAAAATATTGCAGCGTATTTGTTACATTGACAAGCAACAACGAGCTGGCAGACGATGATGACGTATGACTCTCGAACGTCTCTCCGAGAGGCGCTGTGAAGGGACGACGTGTCAGACTTGTTGAGGTGTAATGCCGCCGAAGAAGTGGTTGGATTAGACATTGTAATACAGACCGCTCACTTTTGTGGTCATATAAAATAGAATTTATTCAACACAGCCGATTTACAATAGGCAAACCTTAAAGCTGATCGGGTTGGTCAATGAAGTAATTTTCAAGATTTCATTACTTACCCTCCATTGTCATTTGACTGTGAAAGGTAACAGGTCAAGCAGTTCCAAGCCATAGTAACTAGCAGTGAGGTATTGAAATTCTTATGAAACAAGGGTCCCAACTACAAATAATTAATAATGAGTAAGGTTTTCTTGATAAGCAAACAGTCATCATTTTTATAAGACGGAAAATTTATAGCTTTCGATTTGGTTCACATAAGCCTAGTTATTTTTTCTATGGCCCGTTTTGGGACATTGGCAAACCTAATCACTCTGCACAAGTTGAATGGGTTTTATTGAATAAGTCGTCCTTCCTTAAAGAGAACAAGCTGTTTGCATAGTACATAATCTCGTCCTCCTCTTAATCTATGAAAATCTATGAAAATGCTCCGTCGAGCCAGCTGCCGGTGCAGGACACACGTCTGCACATACAAAACAATTATTTTCTGATTACATTTCAGTTACACTTTTCTCGCATTTTGGATTTCTCATTATTTTTGTGGGAGTACGAAATAATTACTCTGACTTGAAACTGCTTTTATACGCCACACCGACTTGCCATTGACAGCAGTGTCATTGGTAACGACACTCCTCCTTTTCCTTATTCTGATGCGCGACAGCGTCGGCATCGTTGTTGCCGTTGTCCTTTCGTTCGTTGCCATTGTCGTTGTCGTTGGCGGTTGTTGGGCAATTAAAAACTTTTGAATTGTTACTTTGCCCATTATAACAAATATAAAAAATGTCAAATAAATGAAAAATGGTGCGAAATAGCATTAAACAAATGAAACGAAATAGAATTCGCGTTTGCTGTGCTTTGTTGTTTCTATCGTCATAGAAATTTGAAAATTGCGAAACTTAAATTAAAATGTCATTGCTGACATTCAGTCACTCAACGTTCTGATCACGTGGTTTTTGGAATGACAGCGAAAATCTGCTTTGTGACTTTGTGACTTGCGCAGCCAGATTGAGTTGCTAAGTCAACCGGAAACATTCGCTTGGCTTGTGAACAAGAACATTTAGGCGCTGACTGCTGATGACGGTCGGCAGCGTTGAACACTTCTTTAAGTCTGATGTAGGTTCGACAATCAGCCATGAATTTTATATAGAGAATCTATATCTATATAATTGAACGTCAAACAGATTCTTTGTCTTGCCTTGCCTGCTTAAACCACTGAACCGGTTTTTATAAAAAAATACCAATAAACAAACAAATAGAAGAGCCACCCTAGTTTGCAGAAGATGCCTAATTATTGGTGATCAGAGATAGAATGTGTTAAGTTATATAACAATAGATGAGTTGAATCTTAAATGGCTGGTAAAGGTACGCCAACCATATGGCGAAATTCAGCTACAGCCCAGATCAAGATAGCGCAGTACGCTACCCAGCACGCAATCTGCTCTGCTACGGACAGGATTAAGTCTGGTAAATCCATGAAACTCATTCGAACAACTTTACTTTCTGTGGCAGAGCAACAGCTGCCTACCGGGTCCACTACTAAAATGTAAACTAGTATCACTCAGTGGTCGAAATTCGGAATTTGTCGTATGTTACTTACACTGCGTTAATCAAATGCGTTAAGTTAATTACGATAATGCAAAGTAAAGTGAAACCGATAAAAAATTATACGCCTTAATTACATAAGCCTTGTCTTGTTTTATGTAGCGCTTCATTTTAAAACAAACGCAAAGTGGTCTTATAAAACATGGATAATGGGAAGTGTGTACCGAAAATGTGTTGGTATGTTTCACATCGGAGCCTCGTGAGTGCACACTCACATATTTTTTTTACTTTTGGGCGCGTGTCAAGCTTTGCTGCATGCCCCTCTTGCCAACAGTTGAGTGCGAGCCCAGACAGCGAACCTCTGTTATTTCGTTTTCTTTTCTTACAGGTGCTTCGTTTCTTTCTCTCATTCCACATCTTCCAACCATATAATTTTCACTAAAATATATTGATGTTAAATAAGGTAAAATGTTACCACAACAATCTTGTCTCCGCAATAATCTATAGATGTAATTAAAGGAAAACTCTACTGGAAAGTGTCTCGATAATTAGGAAAGACCTTAGCAAAGTTTTAGAGGATAACGTTACAAGATAAATTATGAAAATCGTTTACATGCTTTGTATTTCATTCATTACAACTATTAGTTTGTTGCTCTCCGTTTTGTTGCCAGTGCGCTCTTCTAATTCCAAGATGGGTACATTTCAAAATCAGTATTTCAGCATTCCAGGTCACAGAAGTGGAGGCATTGGGCTAATCTGTCACATAATCACAAATAAAGTTCTTCATCATTTCAGTTGGAGTATTACTCTTTTTTATGGTTCTTTGCATCACCATACCGATCTATTGAAATGGGGTAGGAGAAGAGGCACAAGTGTTTAACGCGCCCCAAGTAATTTTTCTTTCCTTGTGTGTCACTTCATTATAGAAAATCATTAATAAATTGTTTTCAAAACCAATTTTTCACACAACCCACACCAATGCAACTGAACTCAATCGAATCAAATGAATTCGAACCCAAACGAATTGAATTGAGCTAGACGCTGGTGGAATATAAATGTGCACGACGACATTAATTCATTGCTGATGGAGAATTAAGATTCAATTGACTTCATTGTCGTCATGATGCGATATTGTCAATGTTCATTAAGCACCCTACAACTCACAACTAACATTTTTCGTTGCACACTTCGGAATGCGCCCACAACAAACGCTCGAAATCGAATACGTCGTCATCCTCACCTACATACTCCACCTCCCGCTCGATGGCATTGTCTTCGTCACCATCAGTATCGGCTTCAGAACCACCATCAGCATCGATAATGACGATGACGTTGAAGAAATAGTGCAAAACTATTTTGAGTACGAGTCTCTTCTGCAATCGCACAGTTCGCACAGCCTTCGAAGGCCACATCAGGCAGTGATGCAAGTTCGTGTGTAGGTGGACAAATGTTGAATGACAAAAAAAGCACCAACAAAAATTGAGTTCTTGCAGTGGCACCAAGTTGCACATTGAGCGCTTAATGGACTTCGTATGTCATTTTGAAATTGCAATAGACTATGGCCTGCACACATGCACACAAGGCAGAAGAAGTACACTACTACTACTAAAAATGTCGCCGACAACTAAACACCAAGTAGTGCTACAGTTTTGGAAAGGAAGAGACTGAGAGTGGAAATGGGAGTGGGAGTGGGAGTGGAAGTGTGAGAGTTGGAGCGACACGTTATGCTGCGGTTCATGGTGAATGGCGCTCAAACGCCCCAAATAGCGCTAAATGACCGCAAAGTGTTTTCATTATTTGTGGCTGCCAACAATTTATATCGTTCGTTTAGGAATTTCACAGTAAAAACTGCCAGACAGTGTAACGACCCAAAGAGACAGAGCTACTGTAGAAGGAGTTCGAGTGTTAGAGCGTTAGAAAAAATGAAAAACGGGGCACATGAGTTGAGGTAAAAGCTAACGAGCAAAGGACAATACTCAAATTCACATACCACGTCACACTACACCATACTTCACTACGCATTCGGACATTCCTAGTGCTATGAGTATGCTCCGAGATCATTTGATTGACTCCGGGTTTGAGTTCCGAGCGATTAGTTACTCTTGCAGTTTAGTCACACTCACAATTCTACAGTTTATTTTCAATTTTCATACTCTTCACACAGTGAATGGGAACTATAACTTCGCTATGAAGCTTGTAACATAGTGAAAGAGACTATCGATGTTAGTGTTTGAGATAGGGAGCGGAACTAAACATTTGTCGGAACTGGTTGGAACTAGTCATAAAAGCCATAGAGCAAATTCAGATTTTATTGCACGGCGAAAGGTTCGTGTTTTGCAGTAATTATCGCTGACTTGGTTACGAAGTAGTTACGAAGTACTTACGAAGTATAAAAAAGAGAGATTCCAAAGCGATCGGGCCTCATATCATTTTGTATGAAGTACTTCTTTGCTTCTGAGATGCGAAATCTAACAAATACAATGTCCTCCGACTACTGAATCGTACAACCCACAAACAAAGCCCATGAGTACGAATCCAACTATCAAAAAGTACTTTTCTTATTACCGATACTTCGATACACTTGATTTTAGGAGTATAGGCATAAATTATAGCATTATATAATCCGGTAACCATATAAAGACCACGAGTGGAACTCAAGAATACGTCTGAGCACAAGAGAAAACTGAGATAAATTCAAGATTCCAGTATTACTGAGTACTATAGCTTGAGAAAATCGTAAGATCGTATATTCAAGACCCTGATATTACGGCATACATAACAAAATATCATTATTCAATCTCAAGTCCTTGAAGAGTGAAGAGCATTTCAACTGCGCCATAGCCGAAATTGAAGTTTTTCCTTGTGTTTCATGTTTTTATTTTTCTTGTCGTTGTTGTTGCTACTGTTTTTGTTTTTGTTGTTAGAAAGTCTGCCCACAAAACACTTCTTAAAACTGACACTATAATCGCCGTCATCATCAACATTCTCATCCCGTATTCCCCTTTACCGGGCAACGTCATCAGCAATGACAGTGTAGGTGTGTGTATGGTCGTCAGCCTTTCTCCTTCACACGTGCTCTGCAGCATCACACACTTACGCCACGGTCCGTTCTATGCCGTCCGCACATACACCCGCACAAACGAACAACAGGCGTCAACGCCTGATTGCAATGATGTTGCTTGCCATTGAGAGAGAGTTCGGTTTGAATCGTAAGTGTCAATTTGGAAAATGTTTATTTTATGCGACACTTGGGTGCACTTTGGCAATGCGTTGTGTAGTGAGTGCAGTGCCACTGACGATGACCGCAGCAACGAGTGCGACGGCCGGTCTGCGTTACGCTTTCATCCTTATCATTGCTTCCTTCGTTGAGGACATTTCAAGTTATGAACTAACTTTGCTTCAATGTGTTGTTGTGACAACTAAGCCTGGGAAATAATACATTTAATAAATGCGAAGGCACTTGGCTGAGTAGTGCAACAATCGCAGAATTCGATGAAACAACTGCAGCACGGTACACGTCGTGCCTTTGCGTTCAAAATCGCACAATGCCATTCACTTCTATGAAATACCCAATAAATTCCAAACAAGCATTAACAACTTTATTATTGCTGTCGCATATCTTCACATACAAATAAAGCAAAAAGTAGGTAATAGAAAAGGACTCGCGGAGAAATCGCAGTCGTGCTCAACAGAACTCGAGTCCCGTCGATTTGGCGCAAAATCAGCCGTAAAAACTGCAAGAGATAAAGTAAAAGGAGTTTATTCCACTCAATTTGATTGCAATTTCTGTATTCAGCTGTCCTCTGTACCACCTGCCTCGCCTCGCCGCCTCTTCAAATAGTCGATGACGTAATTCAATTGTTGTTCGTATTCGCAACACAATGATTTCTTCGTCTCTCGCTCCTCTATTGCTCTCTTCGTTTTTCGTTAATTCTATTGTGGCGAGCACAATGGCAAGTACTAACCAGCGCGAGTTGTTAGACGATTGACAGATTAGCAGGGCTTAAATTAGGATTGTATTTGTCATCTATAAACAAATTAGCCCATAGTATTTTGTCGAGCATCGACTTTACCGCCCTATGCTCAGCAACCTAACAACAAGTAGATAGTATGTTACTGTCAGAAGCCTGTTAGGGCAAGCTCTTCACATATATATTTCCTATCAAAATTGTTTTTTGCAGATTTCTTACAGTTCCTCGGTAGGTCATGTCAAGATAAATCTAATAATAGCATTTCTTACAGGGTTTTATCAGCTGGTATTTAGTGCACTGCTAACAGACTGTAAAATGACGACAACGTGATTTGCTGTATTATTGTGAAAATTTTCGAAAGTAACGGTAACTATGACAACAGAAGTGTGTTGAAATCGTTGCGGGATCATAGCGATCCATTTTTAAGAGAAATTATTTATTCTTAAAAATATTGTGCCACCACTTGATGGAGCAATTGAAGCCGCATGATAATGGAAACTCTAAACTTCTATGGCCTTGGTTACAAAGCACAGCTTTCATATGCGTCAGAATAGTCAAAAGCACAAAAAATATCAAAAGCTTGACCATTTGCTAATAGGTTGCTGAGAATGGGGCCATTAGCTTAGATTGTATTATTATGCATCTATCAAGTAGCTTTCACCAATTTTCCTTATGCCGTGATATTTTATACCGTTCGCCCAGGCTATGAATACATGACTAATTTTCGGGTCAAGGTTTGGTAAATGGCGGGGCTTCCCCGAAAAGTTTCCACCGTTTTTAATCAAAAATTGGGCATTTATTGTGAAAGAATGAACATTATATTTCATTGAAAATATTGTCCATAGCTAGCTGCTACTTTTTCCCTTCTTTCTGACAGAGGTCAGACTGACTGAGGCTGGTAAATTTGGCGGGTGTAGTAGAACTTCGCAATTGAATGTTTCGAAGTAAGTTTTGACAGACGCCGCACGATGCAAACGATCGTCATCATGAAGGAGAATAATTCCTCAATCTCATCAGTTGTGTTCGTTAGAGAGTCCCAGTAATGAGGACCTTACACGGCACCAAGCTGATTTGCACCAAATATTGTACATGTGTACATGAGTTTCCGAATTGGCTGTCGATATTGAAGTAAAACCCCATGGTCCTAATGAGTTCTTCTTCTTTGGCTTATCGTAATGGATATACTGTTCATCTGCAGTGATAACACGATTAAAAAAACCCTGTCGTTGCAATATAGGCTTTCACCGTTTCCTGGCTTCAGTGGATGGGGTCTTCCTCTTTCAAATGAAGAGAACTTCTTTGTACTTCTCTGCACTCCGTTATTTTCTCCTTATTGCCATACCAGCGCACTTACCACACTTTTGGTGCACTTTGAATATGCACCTTTGACTTTGTGGGTCATCACAGCATGTCCAAAATTAACCAGCCAGCAGCAGCTTCAAATGGCGTTGACGAGCATATTTCAGACACAATAAGAAAACCATAAAACGCATGAAATTCAATATGTCGGACACAGCCAAGCATAGATGCAACAACGTCCATTCATGTAGCATCGCCTTGAAGCATAATAAATCGTAATGCTGACAATGTGCACTGCAGGTGTAAAAAGGTTGCACTCATAAATACGAGCGAAGCTTATTGCCCAACGCAGCAGCAGCCACAAAGCAGAGTAGCCGGGAGTGTGAAATGAATTGCTGACAAATAGCTCTGTGTACGTGTGAATCAGTGTGTGTGTGTCGAATAATAAAATGTCATCCTTATTAAATAATTTGAAGCACAAATGGCTGATGACAGCCAGTCAGTCAAGCAAGAAGCACGATGCCTTGCAGCAGACAAAGTACATTCCTGCTGCCAAGTTCACGTTCGGTCCACACCAACAGGGCGCAGTGTATCTGAAGTGGAAGACGAAGACAAGAACAAGGACTACACGATTTCAAGTTTGACTCTGACTATGGCAGCTGCTGCCGTGTCACATTTTACGCCGCAGCAGTGACAAATAAACAAATAAAGGCAGGACTCTTTTTATTTTTAATTTTTTTTCTCTTAATCTTTGGTTGGCACTTACGTCGTTCGAATGCACATAACTGTAGGAGCTTTATGTACAGCGGGTCCTGGAAATATGCATCTTCGTCTTAATAGCTGTAAAGGACAAATTACTTCCTTTGCAGTCCTCGTGCTCTGCACGTGGCAAATAAGAATTCTAACTTTCCAATGAAGTCCGTAACACAGGGAAACAGACATCGAAGACACCATAAAGTATGGACACATATTATTATATATTCTTGAACAGCACGCAGAAATAAGTTGATGAAGCCATGTCCGCCTGTATGTACATATGCAAACTAGTTCTTCAGATTTTTGGGTGGACCCTGAAAATTGAAAGAACCTAGCTCTTATAGCCCCCTACAGACTGCTGTGTCAAATCAATATAAGCATAAAGTATCTACCGACATTTCCAATAGAACTAAATATACAATCTCTAATAGATACAAGAACTTGAGATGAATGGGAGATCCTTCGTGCGTGAAGCGTATTACAATTTCTTGATAGCCGAAGTTAACATTTTTTGCTGTCATATTTTTCCCCTCATTTCTTTCCATTAAATTAAACACAGAACGTATGGCGGAGCGGGCATCTTGCATGTTGCATGTTTGCTGGTGTTACAAATGGCAATTGTAAATTAACACGAGAATTGTGCAAAAGTCAGCCAACCCAATTTCGACGTTGCCTTTAATTTTCGCCTATAATTTTCCCCGCTTTTTCGCCGTCTCCTGGGTTGTTGTTGCTGCATTCAATGGGCCTGGCTTAAACACGGTCGGCAGAAGGCCATAATTACGAGTTTTTCTTCGGCTGTTTCTTCTTCTACTGCTTCTTCTTACGCGCGGAAAAATGGCAAAAGTGTCTGTGACAGAAGACATAAATTTTCGCTAAGTGCACACGCATAATGCGAGCGCAAAAGTGCCGTCTAACAGCGTAGAGTGAAAGCAGTACGAGGCAAGCAGCAGCCGCAGATGACGTTGGTGAAGAGGAAGGTGAAGAAGTCGTACGAATGTCGTCGTTCGCTTGCAGTGTCGATGAACGATTGCGGTCTCTGCATCTCTAGATGCGTATGCGTGTGCATGTCTCTGGGTTTGTGTGCGTTAAGCATCTAAATACTGTATATTTAGGCACTCTGTGCACTTCACTGACAACTGTTAATGACGTTTACACAGCACAACATTAGAGAGATAAGTTAAGTCAGCTACGCTACTTGAAATTCGATAGTACGCTTCAGACTCACAAGACAATGCGTATAGCCTCTACGTCTCTTAAGTGTGCTCATCTTGAATTCCGTTTCACTTTTTTGGGACTTACATCTCCCTAAGGAAGTTTCACTTAAAAAAAATCACATATACAATAGTAAGTTAGTATGACTTATCACTCATCCGTGATGCGGACTGGTGACTTAGGGGTGTAGCCTTTTCAGGAGTCGCCTGCTGTTGTCCAGGAGGTTGTTTTCTAGTTGATCGGCATGGTCTTCCATGTGCCTAATGATTTCTTCTGTAATTGTTGTGATCTTCATGTCTCGATCGACGCACAACTGTGCACTTACGATACTCCGTATTAGCTTGGGCTGCAACCTCTGAAGAATTTCCAGTTTTGAATTGGATGCAGTGCCCACAATTTATATACCGTAAGAACATACCAGTTTCAGTATGGCTTTGTACAGTAAAAGGCTTGTTTCGTAGGTTGAGCTACCATTTTGACACAAGTAGCGAACACAAACTTCGAAGTTTGAGGTCCAACTGCTTTCTCTTCGTCTTGATATAGGGTTACCACTGCATATGTACTAACCGACAGTTATTCAAAAGTCTCTCTTAGTCGGATAGACTAACTCATACGACCCGCTATCAAGGTTAAAGGCCTAAAACAGAGAATAGCACCTGAAGCACTATTAAAGCTTTGCTTCCAAGGAGATAGACAGTGAGACGGAAGCTCAAAAGAAGCAGGTGTTACAGGAAACGCCGAAAAATGCGATACATTTTGCACCTCTTGCAACATCTGCTACTGCGGCACACCTAGCATAAGGCAACTCAAGTCAAGTGCCAGAAAAAAAATTCGACTCCGTCTATGGCAGCTCCGAAGTGGCAGGCGAACAGTCAGACAGTCGTGCGCGCACATGTGCAACTTCCGGTGAAATCTATTTCTAACTTTCAACAGCTTCAGAATGACTGGGGCGATGGCGATGACGATGACGATGACGATGGCGATGGCGATGGCAATGGTGACTGTGATGATGATGATGACCTTGATGATGATGATTGTTGATAAACGTAAGCATTAGCTAGAGCAAACGTAGTTCAGTGAAGGCGTTTGCTTGTGCTTGCTTGTATATGGCTGTGCGCGCTTATGTATGCTTGTGTGAGTTAGATTTTCCTGCTGCTGTCGTGGCAACTTCCGGCTGCACTGTCTTCGGAGCACTGGCTGTGGAACTGCCGTTGCTGATCCTGCTACCGTACACACGCTGCTGACACGAAAGCTTAAGGCTAAATACGACTACAAAAAAGTAATATAGATACACGCACATGCTCACACTCGCACAAACACACACGCAAAACTGAGGCACAAAGAGTAATAGAGAAATGAAGGGAATAAGTCGATGGAAAAATCGTGAAGGGAAATTCGTGCTTCGGCTGCATTTACAGAGCTTCCTTCTTACTTTGAAATTTTACGTGTATGTAATCAACAGACAGATAGATTCACACTCGCACACACACACGCATGAACAAACTTCAGTTTGGGTTGAGCAGTGCAGCTCAGCTTAAGAACTGTTGCTGAAGTCACGTAATTCAAATAACTAAAGTTGCTTAGCTGTAGCTGTGTGTGTGAGTCTATTTTTGGTACATGTGTGCATTTGTTTGTTGGCACGCTTACTTTAATTTTCCAACAGCATTTGCAACTAAACACGAAATCAAATTCATAAGCAACAACACTAACAACAACAAAATTCCAACTTTCAATATTTCGCCTTTTATAAAATTAGCAAGGCATTAGAGGAGAAAGACTTGTGCAAAGCTAACCTGAAGAAAACCCATTACGACAACCTATCCTGAATACTAATGATATATGTATACATATATATATATATGTATAACTTAAATAAAATTATATTGTATGTCGGCCCCTTGGACAGATTGACAGTCTTCAGTAAAGGCGAGCTACGAGTGTGCATTTTAAATCAGTCGTGCTAGTGGGAGTGCCCTTCTAAACTGAAGCGATTTACCTTACCTTACCTTACCTGATCGGTACGTGAGAAATATATTGTAGTAAAAATGTAATATTGTGCGTTTATTAAGTACCTTCACAAGAAAGTCTCCTCAAACCACACATGGAAGGTCAAGGGTTGCAAGTGGCACAGTCTCTTCAAACGAGGCGCGGAGCCAAGGTTTCCTGTCCAGCTGACCCCAGATATATCTCTCCTCTGACTTCATTATCGAAGGTACACATCTTTCTATGACTTGATTTCCCGACTTGCTGAGATAATTAACGCAAGAAATACTATTCCTAACCACCAATTTGCCTTCCGGTCTGGTCATAGTAGTATCGGTCTATCATATCCACAAGGCTTTCGATAAGGGAAAGTTATCAACAGCGTTTTCCTTAACATCCAGCAGGATTTTGAACAAGCCTGGCACCTTAGCCTCATGGCCAAGATAAAAACAGCGCTGTCGGCAGAGACCACCTGTCTTACCTTATGCGCACAGCAGCCGGAGCATCACCACTCCCTTACGCCATCCTTTTGACCGAACATCTTGATCAAGATGCTTTTAGCATCTATTATTCTAGAACATTTCCAACGGAACACTCTTGTAATCTATCGGTATATGATAGATATATATATATCGTTTGTGGATTTGTTGGCGACGGGTGTTCTTTAGGTAAATAAGAGCTAGCCCACTCTTCTGTGTGCTCCTGTACCCAAAAATGGTGTTACCTTATTTGCCCTACATAAATTGGTCCCCAATATTTTTGATCACTTATAATGTATTCCAGATATGGCTACAATATGAGTAATGAAGATACCCAAAAATGGAAAAACATTTTGTGAGAAGTTGTCGTTTACTTTTCGGACAGCGATGAAAAGTACTTTATATGGTAGAGTATACACAGGATCTTCATGACTGTTCGGAGCTCACTTAAAGAAGTGGCAACACGTCAAAAGTAATGGCTTGGTGGAAAAGTAACTTTCGAAAATGAGAATCGTGTTTAAACAATTCCATTTCTCATAACAAAGCATATTTTTTGTCAAACATTTTCCATAATTATTGATAACCTATTGCCATCTTTCGGAGAAAATCACAATCCCGTGTTTGTAGTAATTATGGGGCTTCTGATTAAAAACCTGGTGCAATACCGTTTTGGAGTCGTTAGGGAATTAAAAGTTACGCCATCAAAACAATTCTGCAGGGAGCAAAGTAAATGGTAATCAGACGGTGCTAGGTCCGAACGAACGCTGGGTTCATTAACATTTCCCAGACGGCTTCCTTTGTTATTTGCCGAGTCATAACAGAAGAACGTGGCCTCACGTAGTTGTGGTGGAAGACTATGCGCTTTCTGTTTACCAATTGCGGCCATTGTGAGTCAGATTAAGTAATTGAATTTGTTATTAGTGCCTTTAACTCATAAGCTGTAGGGATGTAAGGAATTTATGTAACTTTGAACTACTTTAACATAAAATTTTGATTGTAAGATAACAGTAGCTTAGCATACCGTTATGTGAAACATGAATTAAGTTATCTCTTGTTAAAAGTAGTGAAGTGAAATAAACATTCGTGTTAGGCCAGCGAGCATGTTGAATTCACCTTATTGGTGCTAAATTGAGGGAGCGCACCAAAAGTTCAACAGTTCCCGAACAACCAAACTTTGGAATGAACAGTGACCGTTTTTCTCTCAGCGATCTACTTATTAGTTGTTTTAGTTGTTAAATTTTTTGTTTACTCATTTTGAAGAAGCACATAATGCACAGGACCCTGACAAAGCAACAATTTCCTCGTAGATATCGTTGGCTATGAAATAGTTTGGGCAGCCCCACCTTGTATAGATGTATGACCCTTTTCGTACATTATTGTCACATCTTACCCATTTGTCATAGCCAGTTATCACTTTGGACAGAAAAAGCTCCAAATCAGTCGCTCTCAGTACCATTTCGTGGTTCCCGAACATCCAGTTTTTCTACATAGCCAGCCTTTTTTAAATGGTCTACAACTGTCGTATGGTGAATGCCAAGATCCTTAGTCTTACTTTTTCAATAACATGGGACTTCTCGCTACAAGGCCGACCCGACCGAGGCATGACTGATAGCTGCAGAATAACTTTTTCGAAGAAATAAGGTAAATTGTAGCGGATTTTCTCTGTTTTGGCATTTATCTTCTGTACCCAAAAACAGTTGATTTAATGAAGACGTGTTCCTTATTTTAGCAGCATTCGTTTACTATGAATTGATTGCTGAATATTATTCCCACATTGGATTAATACACATTGGATCAAATCTCGCAATTCAAATTTTCCGAAGTTCCTTTTCCACAGACAGGTGCGAAATGCACCAGTTCACTTGGTTTAGGTGTGTATATAAATTTTGATTATATTTAATTATTTCATTCCCTGGGAAAAGGATTTTTAATAGTTCAATTTTATTTCTAAGGTAACCTTGTTCTTAATGTGTGCCAAACATGACATGTTGTGGTACAGTATACCAAAAATAGTGACCAGTGTATACAATTTTTTAACGGGGAGCGTGAAGAGTATTATATCCTAAAATAATCTTCATAATTTCACTACTTAAACTTCGATTTCCAATTCCCCACATTCAGTTTCAGCAATTGTTAGAGTCATTCCCCAGGGGAATCTAAGGCGTTGAAAACATTCGTCGTCAGATTTAATTAAGCTGAAAAACTGTGTGTATCCGTAAGTTGAAGTGAGAGGTGGTGCTCTTCGTTGCGTTAGTTAAATAAAGAACACAAAAAAAGAAAAAAATAATTAAATATTTGTGTATGTATCTTCAAGGACGAGTCATCTGCAAGTGTATCCATCTCTAGTCTTGTATTTTTCCTTGCTTTCTGGCGGATATGTCCAGCGCTTAACTCAACGCAACTTGACTTGTGCTGAGATTATATTGTGCGAGTATATATGTATGTATATTTTTAAAATAAGCAAATAGAAAAAATGGCGTCCAGTGAAAATCTCATTAACATATAATGTGCATTCTTGGTTTTAGAGGGGCGCCAAGTGCCGAGTGGCGAGTGCAAGTAAGGCGAACAAATAAACAAATAAAAGGGCGCTTGTAATGCGACTAATTACAAAGTTGTGTGGCCAGGCGAAACTGAGCTAGCCAACGATGCCCCAAAACGCGCAAGTTAACCCACCTCACTCTCAGCACGATGATCGTGCCTTAAACTACATGCCACTTGCTGCATGCAACGTCGACGAAGTCGAGTGCTCACAGTACGAGCGCCAGCTAACCACTTAAGTTCTCATATAACGAGACGCCCGTTCGTTGACTAAAGTGCTGCTAATAATATGAAAATTACTTTTTCGACTTTCCATTTTTTATTTTCTTTTACGCCAAATTTCTCTTTATTTACGTTTTTTTTTTTAAGCGTTTAGCGCTCGTTGCTGCTGCACAAAAACATTTCAAGTGCGAAACAAATCGCTTCGCTGATTCTGTAAGCTGCCACGAAATGACTTTTTGCGGGTTTGTGGCAAAGGGTCAACACTGAAACGAACTAACTAAATTAACCTGTGGTAGAACCAATGTCGCTGAACGTAAAGTGTTCTCGTGCCGCCAGTTAGTGGGGGAGGTGCCTTGCCTTAAACAAGCAAGTCACTAAAGTTATTAGACAAAGAAGAGACCACTTCTTTCTTAAAACAAAGAGCATCCTCTTGTCGAATAGAATGTTACTCTATTTGAGACACAGCATGCCCGATGATTGCAATCTCAGTACTATCTATCCTATCCCGAAAAATGGTAATGGCACATTACGTGCCAGCAACCGTGTTATTAGCCTTCTTCCCACCGCATACAAGATTTTTTCGAGCGTATTTTGTGAAAACTTGAAACCTCATACCGAAGCACAGATTGGACCTTATCAGTTCGACCTGGTAAATCCACCGTAGATCAGA
>JAWNKX010000657.1:0-25654 GCA_035041755.1 Cacoxenus indagator
ATGTATAGCTTATCTCTTCTTCCCCACGCCTGACTCTGCGTCGACACGTGTCTATTTCGTTCTCCCAATTACTCGGCCGAACTTTTAAGAAAAACCAAAATAAATTTAGCAACTTACGTAGCCGCACGCCGTCACCTACACTCATTGCACTTGTGGCGTTTCAGTAGTCTCTTACCTTGTCTGGATTAAATTTAGTCGACGAGGAAAGAGGATTCATTGGCATCATCCACAACCACGTTTGAGCTATTCCTACTTCAAATTTCCGTGTTCGGTACGTTTTTTTAAATATTTTATTTCAAAAACAGCTTAACCTAACATGAGCGCACTACCCTATGGTACCGCCGAGCATTGCTTCGTAGAGTGGGCGCCCGGCACCTTAGCCGTCTCTTTGCTGCCTTGGTATCCTTTCCAGGCATTTTAGTGTTTTCATAATTTCCGCTGTGTAGTCGGAAACAGCATGCCAGTTCTCTACACTATAGAGCATCACTTCGCAGAGGTTGTTGCTCGTCGGTTGCTCCTCTATGCGATCGGCCAGTTCTCGTCTGGCACGCGCGAATCTGCCACAAAGGAATGCTCGGGGTCTTCGATGCTCCCGTCCTCGCAGAACGTGCACAGTTGGGACTCTTCGTGGCCGAACCTATGAAGGTAGCTGCGGAAACAGCCGTGTCCACTCAGCAATTGTGTTAGGTAGAAATTTACCTCGCCGTGTCTTCTGCTCAGCCATGGTTCCAGGTTGGGTATCAGACGGTGTGTCCAACGACCCTTCCTCGATGTCGACCAGCGGGCTTGCAACTCGCGTATGCTTCTCATTCGCAGATCCCTCCGCACTCTGTGCATATGCTGTTCGCCTGATCTTCTTGCAGTAAAGGAATCTGTAAGTTCAGTGGCTAGCGTCTATCGGAATCAGGCCAGCAATCACTAGAGCGGCGTCATCCGATATCGTCCTTATGGCCCCCAGTCTGTAGACCGACTCTATTCCGCTACGGTAGCTCCTTGTCTTTAGCGCACTTACCCAGACTGGTGCGCCATATAACATAATGGATCTCGTCACCCCCTGGAGTAGCATTCTTCCTCCCTGCCTTGGTTCCCGTGTGTTAACTAGCATTCTTGAAAGTGCCCTGCATGATTCCGCCACTGTTTTCTGGATCATTTGACAATGGCACTTGAAAGAAAGTCGGTCATCCAGGGTGACATCTAGGTACACTATCGCTCGTTTGGAGACAATTTCGCTTTGGTGAATCCAAATTGTAACTGTGACAAGCCACCTGATTGCTCCAATGCTGCCTCAATCCTCTTGCAAACGATCTGTTCGAGGATTTTTCCCGCAGTATCCAGTAGACAGATAGGCCGGTATGACGATGGAACGTCGGGTGGTCTACCTGGCTTTGAGAGCAAGACAAGTCTCTGCCTCTTCCATTGTGTTGGAAAAACTCCGCTTATGAGGCAGTTGCTGTATAGCTGCGCGAACTGTTCCGTTCTATTTACAATGGCCATTTTGAGTGCGTTGTTGGGGATGCCATCTGGGCCAGGTGCTTTGCGGTCGTTTATCTTCCTTGCCGCTGACAGAACCTCGGCCTCGCAGACTGGATCAACCGGCATATCACTTCCCAGGTTACAGGGGGTAATGGCTCTTCTTCGGGAAAAAGCGTTGACATTACTTGCAGCATCTGCCCTTGATCCTGGGGAGCAGTGGTTGCAAAGGAATTTATCTTCTTCGTCACTATTTTAAACGCTTTTCCGCATGGATCTCTGTCGGCGTCATCGCATAGCTGAAGAAAGCCACGCCTCTAACTGGAGCGGATACTTTTTTCAGCGCCTTACGCTTTATTAGGTACTGCAAATGTAAGTCATCGTACCTATCAGTACCATGGGCTCTCGTCCGCTGTCGTCTTGGTTGGATGCAGTCCCTGCGGATATCTGCCAGTGCCTCTGATCACGAAAAAACTGGTTTATGGTGTCGGTTATATTGGCGTCTGAGCTGCATATTCGCATTGCATGCATATTGAACCGACTGCATAACAGTTTCAGTATCTTCGTCCACATTCCCCGTGAGCTCGAAGTTGGGCATAGTAGACATGAATGCCACCGAGTTTAGGGTTTCCGGTTTATAGCTTCGTCGTGACGTAATCCCTGTCCTATTAGAGTCCCGCGCACCAACGGTGCAAACGATGGCTCGGTGGTCGTTTGCGACACCTACGGCTACCCGTTTGATGACTTACATCCTTGGCATTATTCTTTTCACATATGAAGCATATTGGTTAAGCTTTATATTCTACGGCTTTGTGGCCAGATCGTCCGCAGCTCAGGCAGCACCTGCTTCTGTCAACACTGTTCCTACAGTCTCTTGTCAAGTGGCCGAATTCGAGGCACCTAAAGCAACGTTTAACAGCTGCTCTCTCCTTAATACGACATACTGCCCAGCCAATTTTCAGCTTCCCAGCTTGAAGTAGCTTTGTTGCCAGTTTAACCGGTAGGCTAATTATAGCTATTTGAGTACTAGCAAAAGCAGGTCTAAACTGTTTAATGCAGTTCGCCGAGAGTTGCATATCGCACCCCAGACATGCATTAAAAGCTGCTAGTACTTCTTCCTTTGTTGTCACATCGTCCAAGTCCTTAATCTCCACCTGCGCATCCTGAGTCAGGGATCGAACTGTTTCGTGGTTTGCGAGGGCTTTAACCACCTCGGCATGGATGATTTGGGTATTTTCCTTCATTGACCCCTCTAGCTCGAGAAGTATTTCGCCCTTCGTTGTACGACGGATTTTCCTCACACTGTCGCCAAAACATTGAAGGTTTCCGTCACTCTTCACCATTCGGAGTATTTCGCTGTACGAAAGCTCACCGGTTTTCTCTATCAGGATCGCATCCGGTCTCACTCTACGTGGAGGAACAAATGCCTTTTTCGCTCTCGGCGCTACCTTCTGCCATTTCTCCATTGTAGTTGCTGCTTGGTTCTCGTCACTCTGGAATGGTGGTTTGCTGTTAGAAGTGACCTTGGCGTTGTGATCCACTGACCGTGTCGCCCCTGGGGATTTCGCAAAGGACGATGGAATTGGTGTACCGCCCATCAGATGCTTCGCCTCCTTTGGTGGCGTTTTACGCGATGGTCTACCTGCCTCACTCTCTCTGTTCCGTTTTGGTGTCGCAAGGAAGGGGTTTTTTGATGTTGAAGTGTCTGTGTGCCTATATTCCTTTTTAGCGTGTCCGCGTTGTCACAGCTCTCGAAGTTGGACAAGGCCTGAATAGCGAGTGCCACTACATCTTCCAGAAGGTCGCGGTGCCTCTGGTTTATGTTTCTCTGCATCCGCTTGTCGGGCTTCCTTGGCTTGCGATCTTGGTGTCAAGACAGGCCTCTGTGGTGTCCTACTAACTTTAGACGTCGGCGCAGTGCCGAAGAATGACTTGAACTCTTCTTTATCGGTGCTTGTCTTGCAGTCTGAATCGATGACCAGGTCGGCCACCATCGAAACGTATACGTCACATGGTTGCGACGATCGGGGACCCACTTGGTCCTCGCACCCTGCCGAGCGCGCTCCACTGGATGTCGAGGCTACCGGTGGTGACCTTGCTAGGGTCGAGCTTCGCCGGAAGGCTGCTGCATCGCTGCTTCTTGTGTTCTTGTTCGGTATGTGAAAAAGTCCACTCGGCACACTAAACAAACAAGGCAAATCGTTTTTCCTTCCTCCCTGTTTTTTCAATTCAATTCAATTAAAATAAATTCAATTCAATTTTCAATTCAGCAATTAATTAATTTAATTTAAAGGGTCACATTTTGAATTGGTCAAACTAACCGCAGGTTGCTACGATACCCGAGGGATGCCCATGTCAATCCCTTTTTCGATAGCTACACTTCAAAGAATACCCTTTTGGGAGATAGGGTAGCCAATGGCTAACGCTACTCACAATTTATTTGTTCATATATCTTTATATAATAAAAATTTATGAAAGCTAATATACATAAAAATCATGTAAGTTAGGATGTCCCCGCTTACAAATACTTTTGGTCGCCTCTCTTCATTCCGTTGCCCAAAACATGCTGGTTAGAAAAACAGAGCGTTCTCGTCTTTCTCCTTTATTTTTAAAAGCCGCAACATGAATCATGAAATAAACTAAAAACCAAAACCAAAACACTTTACACCAAATTCATCCAGAGCATACGTTAGGGTGCAAAGCTTGGATAGTCTTAGTCTTCGGCACATGCAATTTTAATGAGTGGTAAAATAAAGGCGTCAGGAAACGAGCTAGGTTACTTTAATTTTTGTACATAGTAAGTTTAACAGAAAGTGTTGAAAGACCACAACATATTATTTGCGACAGGTGACAGGAATTTCTTAAGTTACGACTTCAATTTCTTGTTGCATTCATATAGGGTTACACAAGACTGACACAATTTATTTGTTTTCAGCCTATAAATATATGAATAGACTTCTTCTGTGCTACAGCTCTACAGAAGACCCCAAAACAAGTTATATTGCATTATGTACATTATTATTTGCGAGAGGTGACAGGAATTTCTTAAGTTACGACTTCAATTTCTTGTTGCATTCTTATAGGGTTACACAAGACTGACACAATTTATTTGTTTTCAGCCTATAAATATATGAATAGACTTCTTCTGTGCTACAGCTCTACAGAAGACCCCAAAACAAATTATATTACATTATGTAAAATAAGTACGCGGAATTTGTAAATGAAACTCAAATCGCTTACTTAATCACGCCAATGTGCAAAGTCGGCCCCATCAGAGGCAGCGCACATACGCTAATGATCCTCTCAGTCTTGGAAACAATTTTTAAACGATGAATAAGGCAGTGCCTTCAGCTCCTGTGGATTCTTTTTTATAGCGTCTATAAACTCAGAATGCCTTCCCCAATGCTCATAATACGCCTTTCGGAAATAAGTAAAAGTCACATTGTTTCATATCTAGTGAAGACTGTGCTTGCTCGATTACATTTGTGGTGAGATAATGTCTTCAGGAACTGATTTCGATGTTCTTTTTATAGAAAATTCAGCTCCGTCGCAATTACTCGTCTAGCGACGCGTCTCATGCGCAAAATTCAGTTAAAATGTTATGCACGGACATATGACATATTTTCATTTCAAGAGCCACCTCCCCAAGACTCAGGAACCGATTATAGATGACAATTATCTTTTACCTTTTCGAAGTTATCGTCAGTCGAGACAAATGGCGGCAACCCATGCACTTCTTCTTTGCTTTCTTTAATTGGCTTGTACCATTCGTATGTTTGCGTTTTTGATAGGCACCACTTACCATAGGTCTTCGTAACAATTTGAATTTTTCCGCTCAAGGCATTTCATTAGTAACGCAAACCTTAAGGCGAATTCTTTACTCGACAGTTCTTCCCATCGCAAAAATCGCAGAGAACACTCTAGATCGATTGGTATAAACAACACCGTCACTGCCGTGAACACACTGGTTGTCATATTGCGATGAAATTTAGAATAACTACTCAATGCATTGTTGCCAACTTAGATACAAAAACTTATTTCAATACATGCACTTGAAAGAGAGAAACTCCGGGAACATCTGTTACACTATATATGTCTTTCAATTACATTTTTTTATAAACAAACTCTCTTGGCATCTCCAGGTTTGATTTAGTTTTCGTTTTCTTCAGCATGGAAAAATATCTGGGGATTGTGAAGTTCTCAGTACTATGCAAGGCATATACTGCAATTTCTTGACATTGCGTGTCTATTGCCAAAGGAATGCACGGTGTGTTATAATACGTGATGTTGACATTCGGACAACGCCGTCGGGTATGCAGCTTAACGAGGTCTATCTTCAAATGCCATGACATTGTCCGTTTCTTAGCAACTTGGTGCCATTAATTCGACCAGGTTCGACTCGCGCCGATTTGTCGAAATTGTTGTTTGAGGAAAGCATGCACGAAATTCAATGGCCGTTTGCCATGTGGGCGTTTCTCCATTTTATCGCATGGTTCAATTGAATATCTCTATTTGCGAACTTTTGCGAAGATTGCTTTGGCAGTTACCACTTGTGCCGTATAGTCTCCACAATGATTAAAATGAGGATTGTATTTATTCGATTGAGAGCTGTCCTGCATGAATGAGTGCAAAGATGAGTGAAGTAAAATTTCTCAAATCGATTCGAGGAATCATCAATGACGATATGAATAAACATGAAGTAATCGTGAAAGATGGACCTTCTTGTGATCAGAACCCATAAAGCACATTTGCTATTTTATTATATTAACCATAACCAGCTCCTCTTAACAAATTGTTTAGGTCAGGCTATGTTGGGTTTTTTCAGGTTGAGTCAGTCGTTCTCCTATGCAACTCTTATGATGTCCAGTTTTAAGGTGATTTTTTAACAAACGCCGACTTCTTATTAGTTCTGCTGTTGAAAATTATACGACGCATACAGAACACTACATATCTTGTAGTCTTCTAATTGTCTTCCTTTTATAAACAACTCAGTTTCAGATGCCGCTCTATCTCAGATTTATGGCATACTTGTGCTAAGCACTCCGCACACATGTACAACGAAGTATTTCCATTTAGCTTTATTACATGCATGTGGGCTGTTAATTTTTTTGGGCGCGATGGGCGTGGCATGTTGTCAGTTGGTGGCATTGCCGCTTGATTGACTTGAAGGAATACGTCTCTTTGCTTTGTGGGTGTATATGTGGGTCCTTGTTCAGTCTCTCTTGGCTAAAACTTTTTAGCAATCTGTCATCACACATGGCGTATGCGTCGCATAAAGTAAGACAACTCTTGTGGCGCAAATACCTCACACGCAGAACTCATATTCACCTTCATATGCAAAGTAGACTTGTGTTGATTTATGTTTTGCTGTCGTTACCATGGCTGCTCACCCTTTTGTCCTTTTATATCTTAAGGTATTTTAGCTCGTTCTTTGTGTTTTTCATATCCTCTCATTTGTATTTTTATTTGTCTACGTTATGTTTGCTTATAATGAATTATTGTCAAAATGTTGAATGCCCTGAAGCATTTGATTTCTATTTAATTGCTCCGAACACGCCTCAAATACATTTATCCTGACTTATGCACATTCAAAAAACAACTTCTCTAAATTGCACTGAATGCCCCATATAAATTATCTGTACAGTCATTTCCAGAAAAAATCCTTTCACAATAACAATTACATGGATATATCTTTTTTATTTATTAGGTTTATGTATTCTTTGAGTGACTTAATTATTTTAATTATACTCGTAAATATTTGCAGTGAAACTTCTAACACTTAAGGCGGAGTAAACTTCAAATAGAAACTTTTATCCAAGAGTAATTGAAACATCATTTCGTGTGTAAAGTGTAAAGAATAAAATATGCTTGCCTCAGCTAAGATGAAGTCTTAATACCTGTCACACTAACAAGTATTTCGATAATTGGGGATGGCGTTAGTTTCGGAAACTCCCTGCATGTGGGCTGGAAATTTCAGTTTCATAGACTAAACACAAATAAGAGTTTAAAGAAAAAATTGTATACGAGTCTTTGGTGTAAATGGAAGGTACCACTTCCAGTTGTCGCATCCGGTTGCATAGAAAGACTTGGCGCAAACTATCAGCGCTCTAGCTCACAAATAAAGGGACTAGTTTGTCTACGTTAACACGTTTCGTTGATCTAATCGAAATTATTTATGTATTATTATAATGTATAGGGTCTCCAATGTCTTCTTCATTATGTGACGCACTGCTTGACAAACCTATAATCCTCACAGAATGTGACATGTGTAGAAACAGCAATTTTGCAAATATAAAGTTGTTTTAAAGCACCATGCAACAACATAGGTGGGTGGTCTTGGGAGTATGTACATATAATTCCTGTTCCACCCTTGTGTCTGGAATTAATTGTATATTGTTTTTCTCTCCTGAGTTGACCCCTTTCATCTTGTTGTGTTTAGTTTGTGAGAATAGTATGCCTGGGTTGAATACTTTTTACTCTACGAACTGCAAAAAGTTTTGGTTGAACTTAACGATTATCAACTTTTAACTGAAGACCTTTTGAAAATAACTATTGCGATTTTGTAATAGTTTTAGTTTTGGGTTTTTCTATGACTCTCTCGGTGTCTGTTTCGAATCTCCCTTTTTAAACGAGGCTTTCTTCTGATCTGGTCGCTTACATTCAAGAAACAGAAGGCTTCTAGTTCTGAGGATACACAAGCTCAACGAAAGAAGTTCAACATCGGTTTCTCATTATATGTTGTTGATTTTTTGTTTTTAACGTTTGCTATTCATTTAACCATTCAACCCTCCTAGTAGGTTGATTAGGAAAACAACAATAAGAACATGCAATAAGAATTTGAAGTGTGCGGACATTAAAATTGAAGTACAGAAAAAGGGGAAAAAGGATTGCAATTTTATCGATAAAACCTTTAGCAATAAAGGAGCAGCACCTATTATGAATTTGCTTGGTTTTTGCTTGAGCGAGTATGTAAAGGAACACAATTTTGGAGGAGCCGTATTAAAGAAAGTTATGAAAAATAAAGCAACTTAAGGATAAACTCCGAAAAGAAACTCTTCTTCTCATAGGTTTGCAAGTGTTTCGTTTTCTGTAGAGTATCTCTGGTACCATTGGTCAATAATTCTTCAAAAAAAATGCTTACCAAGGGGTTGGTAAGAATAAATTATAAATTGTTATAGACATACACATA
The DNA here is from genome assembly GCA_035041755.1 of Cacoxenus indagator. Taxonomy (NCBI): domain Eukaryota; kingdom Metazoa; phylum Arthropoda; class Insecta; order Diptera; family Drosophilidae; genus Cacoxenus; species Cacoxenus indagator. The sequence continues at coordinate 8,660 of JAWNKX010000657.1, forward strand.
ATATTAGAAGAGGCAAGAGAGCTGCAGGATTACACCCATATTACTCGGTATTTAGAGTAATATCGCAGCCACTCAAAAATTTGTGTTTAAAAAAACCGTGAGTAACGAGTGATTGAGTGTCTGGGACAATAATGTATTTGTGTCTCGCTTAGCCAAAACTAAACGGATAGGTAGAGCAGATATTTCGTTTCGTTTGAATTTTGATTCGCGAGCGCAGTAGCAAAATTCGTTTTTCGCATTCTTTATTGCGCAGTCGTAAAGGATAGAAGTGAACGCAAAATTGTAAGCAAAGAAAATAAGTGATTATTAAACAATAACGAGAAATAATAATAAACAATAACGAGTAATATAATATACGAGTAATATATATTATAAGAAAATTTAAATTTACAATCTTTTTAAATTAGTTTGTGCATCAACTATTCATTCGTTTATCAATAAATCACATTGCGTGATTTTATTCTTCAAAATTGAGGGGTTGGTTTCTGTGCAAAATACCATGCGCTTAGTTCATGTCCCTCTTTTACGCCACATTAGCCAAAAAAACAAAAAATGATACTCAAAAATTGAACAGATAAAATAGATAGAAGAGACAGGAATACTTTGTGTTCATATCTATTCCACACTTCGCTTTGGTTGAATGAGTGTTCCACTCTCAGCAATATTCTATATCTACTTAACCATTTGAGTGAGCAGATATTACTCACTTATTCGTTTCTGCTACGAAGTAGACAAAAGCCTTTTTAGTGTAACCATGCAGCTCTCTAATAGGGACCAATGATTTTCAACTAGAATATGTACGGTTATTACCCTCTATAAATAGAATCAATTCTGTCATAAAAATATTCAATGACAAGTTGTCCACAGATGGTCCTCTATTCGCATTGAAGAGTTAGTGTAATAGTCTCTTACTGAAAATACATACTGACAAAAATGTATAAAACAAAATCAATCAATGATGAATGCTAGGTTGGCATTAGACGCTTTGGAAGACCCAAAGCTGCATGGTAAATATACATCTGGTAGTCGCTCTGCAGAGCATAATTTCTAGATCAGAGATATGTGAAAATATAATAGAAAATAAAAAAGAAATGTAATTATGTATTCAATAATATTTATTTCCAGAACTGTTATGGGTTTTTTAATTTTACACTTTTATTCCGATGTCTTATAATATTCGTTTCCTAACCATATTTTTGATCTTTCATTTTAGCGAAACTTAATGCTAGACAGCCGTAAAAATATTTCTTTTTTGAGCTTTTGTATCATCCTTTTAAATTATTGTGTATGTCAAATTATACTTAAGCCTTCGCCGCGTCTGTGTACCTTGAACTCACCCTTTTCCCTTTACCAACGCTCCGGGATATTATTCCATTAACATGCTACTTACCAAAGCATTTTGAAAGTATATTAAAAAAATTTATGAAGCGTTTTCTGTGCCAGAAAAGGCATAGTAAACATCGCAGATATCCTGGAGCATCAGAGAACATTTCTAGCTTAATTTTATTCCACCATACAAAATTGTCATTTGACACAGGTAAACGTATCGTTTTATGTCTTTTACTTCTTGGAAGTCACAGAACTAGACTCACCCACTACAGGTAGTAGTCAAGCGTAAACAAATGTTCACCATCTATTGACCACCGCGTCATCTAGCGGGAGTGCGGACTAAAAATCATTTGAATTTTTTAATTACATTGCTTCACTTCACTTAATCTATGGCATGGCATATTTTGTATGGTCAATTTTACCTGTCACTTCAAATTCTTGGGCGGGGCTACTGTACTTGCACAAATGGATAATTTATTTGGAGTTGATTTGTTTGACAGCAAGATGGCATGGGTGGTGACGCTTTGTTTTGTGTGAAGGACTCTGGCATTATTTTCTTCTTTTTTATACTGGAATAAAACTAGAATACGATTCTCTGAGCTGTGTGACATTAAATGCTGCTGAAACTGTTCTGTTCCTTTGTCTAAATGCTCAAGGTGACGGTGATCCTCATGATAACGACGATGTAGCAGCATTGACGATTTTTGTTTTGTCAAAATTCTTTTGTGTGAACGAACTTTCTTTGGTGTCTAATTATATGTTGTACATTATATGCCATTTTCTATTTCTTATTTATTACACTCAAACAAACCGAAACATGCAGGCCTAATCTGGCTAACAGTCAAATTCCACAAAAGTCCCTTATTCAGTAACTTCTCTAATCGAAATGTCTCTGCAATGGACTAGAAGGCCGAATACCATAAGTGTTAACAATATAAAAAACGAAGTAACTTGCCGCCGAGAGATTATAAGAGACGTCTTATGATTGCGAAAATAAGTAAATTGATTTCCATAACCGAAATTGATAAAAAAAAAATAGGACACACGAAGAACGAAGCTGTCGTGAATTTTTTACTTACGGTTTTCAATATTTCTTTCCATTCTAAAGGAGACAAAATACTTTGGAAATGGTACACTGGGGGAAAGATACGTATTCTTTTTCTTTTCAGTTGTTTGTTCCCCGTAAAAAAGTTAGTTCTTGGTATTGTAGCCATGTCTTCCCCTCACAATGGAGGTATTGTTGCCGTTTCTATGATTCTGAAGCCTGACAAGTCGGAGAACTTTGCAACGTCATACCAACCGATAAGCGCTCTGGAAACTGTCTTTAGATTTTTCGAAAGAATATTTCAGAGTTCTTTATCTGTCCATTAGTTTGGCTTCCGTCATCTCCATAGTGCCCCAGAACGGGTTCACCAAGGCCTTTGAAAATTACATATACAGCTCTGCCATCTCTTTGGATATTCATCAAGCGTCCAATCCCATATGGCTTGCTCTTAAAATTTAAGTTCTTCCTCTTAACTACCCAGTAACTACCTTTGCCGCAGCCTTATCGCTGAGGTCGGAGACGAGCGAGCGACCATGCTTGTACGTAAGGACACTGTCTTTATGGTTGTCCTGTACAGAGCCTACAGTCGGGGATAACACACTATTACTGTGTTTATCGCCAGCTCATATAGTACCACCGACGCACCTGGAGTTCCTGGATGTCTTAAGCAGGGGGAAAGGCCTCTGAAACATCACCATTAACTGTAAAAAGACGCAATACTGAAGGTTTGCTCTTAGGGGGCTTCTGTTTAACCCTCTGTCTGCATAACATAGTCATACCTGTGGAGTAATCACATAATTAAAACTACTGTAACCTGTTGCCAAAAATTACGGAAAGTGAACTGGTCTAATTCGGCTTAAAAGCCCACTTAATTGATGCTATACATTATTTCCAAAGCTATAGTGATGCTGTCCTGGATTTACGGTGCTTTGGTATGGTCTATGGATGCTAAGTCCAATTTCCATTCAGAACAACTAATTTCGTGAGATAAAAGAAAAACACGTAGGTAATTCCGCAATAATGTAATTTGCCGGGATTTCCGAACCGCCTCAGTCAGTGAGCACATTAACTGTCACACAAGCCGCTATAATGACCGATAAATGTCTCATGATAACAGGCTACCATCTCATATGGCTACAAATACTGAATAGATCAAGACCCTTCAACCTCAATTACATTTGGGTGCAGGGACTTCAAAGACGACGTCAGCCCATCTTCTGATAACACACTTTTTTCTTCTACAAATTACTTACACTCTAGTCATCCGCCAATAATGAACTTATGTCTAACAAATCTTTTTTATCAGCTAAGTGGGTGGTTAATCTTGTCCAATTGAATTAGAAAAAACTCTTTTTTTTCGGTAAATTGTATAAAATTAAATAAGAAAAAAATAATTTGTCAATCCTTAGATATAATATTTTGAATATGAATCAAAATAAAGACGACGACTGATTATCTGAAAAGAAGTAGAAGAATAGAAAGCAAGCGGCTACTTCTCCTTTAGCAAAGAAAGGGGAATAATTATCAAAACAAATCGAATTTCTTTAGTTCGATTCATAATCAACTGCCAATGAGAACTTGAAAATGATCATGTTATTTAGTACTTTAAACTGCTTTTTAAGTAATAATCTACCTTCACCTCTTGAGTGAATCATCTAAAAAGTAATTCAGTAGTAGTTCTTTTACCAAAGAAGTTGCTAAGTAGTTCTTTTACCAAAGAACTATTTAGCAAGGGACAAACATGTGAAAGACAACAACATTTCAGGATTAAACTGTCTTAATTTAGGCGTTGTTTATTATGGGTTTAAGAGCGATATATGTATTAATTTTTAAAGTAAACATTTAAATCATTCGCCGCTTGTGACTTCGAACGCTTCGTTTGCACCATCCTCCGTTTCCGACTGTACATCACCACTCGAGCCGAATAATCGTTTCATCTCACCACGTAACAGAAAGAATGTCATCACTTGGTCGGGCTGCCAGATTGTGTGTGCTTACACATGTCGGTAGTTGAGTAAGTAAATTATTAGAGCATAGCATAGGCAATATTTAACTAAGCTTAAGTAGATCGAGTCACACCGCGATATGCCGTTTTCATTATTTAGAGGCATAACTCTAGGCGTTCGCACAAAATAATTGTCAAGAGCAGGCTGTCGACACAAAATGTGTAATAAATAGTCAATTTAAAGTAATACACTCAATCAATTTCACGCGCTTGGATTGAAATCGATTCAACGCCTGTTAGTGCCTAATACAATTCCTTATTGTTTCATTGTTCTCAGATAGAGTTTTGTGATTCAGCGTGTTCACGTGTACCAGGCTATGTGGGCCGTCGATGCACAGCCTTGTTTTAAATAATTTTAGGTTTTGAGTTTTATACCAACAATTTGAAATTTATTAAAAGTTACACCGACATGCTCAGCGTAAATTTCTACTCCATTAAATTAAATCACCAACGGGCAATTTCAGTTAGCACCGCCCGACACCAAATTAATAAATGTGCGCAGTTTTCGAACGCCCAGCCATAGTCGAATGATACGGCAATAATCAGCCTGGCAGCCTCGCGGTATGCATTGAAGGAGTTAGGCAACCAGTCTTTCATTTGCTATAGTTGAAATGTCTCGGTCGCGTCTTTAATTTTTTTCTGTTCCGAATTCAAAGATTAACTCTCTGATCTTTTTGGTTTCTGGTATTGTGCTTTGCCGCAGTCTCTGTCTCTCAACCTTTTTTCATAGTCTCTAATACAGTCTCCTACTCTATTTTCACCTCGTACTCTACCTGTGTTTTCTGTACGTCGAGAATTCCAAAGCAAAATTTCTTACATTAATATGAAAAGTTAATTGACAATAATTCACCATTTGGCCGGACTGCCCCAAAGTGGTTGTGTATAATTGATCGAAGAGCACTTGAAGTTCTGCTATGCACATACCCGTCGCATACTCGCCGGCAACCATCGGATAATATTTGCTTAAGACTAACATTTACATTGAACTTTTATTAATTTTGGGGCTGGTCTGGCTAGCAATCTGCCAGCGTTAGAAGTGACCAATTGAGAGCTCGTGAATTTGATTAATGCCTCCAATAATGGACGAATCTCTGTTTTACGAGAATATCATTCTGCCGCTCCCTCAGTTCATTTACAACTATTTCTCCCACCATTGCGGTTCATTGGATTTTTATAACGTAGTCAGTCCTTCGTATATACTTGTACCAGTACAAGAAAGAATGACATTTATTTCATTGTCACATTCATCAACTCAGTGCTGCTCAAGCGTTTGTTGAGTCCACTTCCATTAACACGCGTTGGGCTATGTGTTTGTATTATCGAAGGGACTAACTGCTAACTACTAAGGTGTCACAAGACTCAGGTGGAGTGTTTGTTTGTGTTCAGTTCAAACTTTGTTGACCTTCGGTTGTGGCTTAGGGTTTGTTTGCATCTTAATTGTTGAAAAGGAAATTACGCCAAAGCGAGAGCAGATGAAACTATAAAATAATCGTCAATCGTGGCACTCGGTTGAAAAGGTTTTAATAAACGTATTTCGTCGATAATTAATTGTGAAATTATGGGGTATTCCTTTGTCATCAGCGTATATTATACGGAATATAGCTGGCACGCCCGGCGCGCGGGTCCCAATCCGCTTTTTTATTTTTTTTTTTTTATAATTTTGACGTAAATAAGTCTTTTCCTTCGGTTATACGGGGGACATGTGTAAAAAGTGAAGAAAAGTGAATACGATACAAATGGGTATTGTAGCTACATATCTATTATCCGCATCCAAAATATAATTACACCACTCGATAGGTAAAGAATAGAAGAATTCTTTAGGCTACGAATGAATTTTGTCCTATTGCGGGAGAAGCGAAGCCGTTTTACTTCCTTCCTTCAATAACTTTCAATGGAACGATTCCTTTTTGTTCTAATTTCTGCTTCTGCTGTTACGTGCCATTGTTGTTGTTCATTATTTCGCGACTCTGCAAAATCCCGTGCGCGTACTTCCTGTCTCATCACAAATGATTATGATATGTGTATGTATATTATTCTCGAAGAAATTATTACCCCTACGAAGACGTATTCACGTAAAATGACCGTGTCCAAGACACAGCCACACCCACTCTATTTTAGTTTATTCTTATTAATAGTCTATAACCATTAAGTTGGTGATTAATCTCATTACGAACATACATTTTTTCATGTCCTATTCTGACTAATTATTTATCATCCAACGAATTAGTAAATATTCGTAGGTTCCACCTTCCCTTTTTTCTTCATTCAATGCTTTCTCTCTACCCGAAAAGACCAACATTTAATACATAATTACCAGCAGGAGTGACAACTTTCTACTATGATACGTGAGTACACAAGGGATGGTTGCTTAGCATTTCAACAAGGCATTAACATATGCAAAGCGGATTTCATAAAAACTAATTAAAAGCTTCGAGCGACAACAAATCAACACTTTGGATGACACCAGAAACTTTTGCCAACCAACTTAAGGTAAAGAAAATATAAAATAATGTAGCTCCCATCTCAACTTAAGTCGACCCAACTAGAGTACACTTATCTTGGGTTAGAATTCAGACCAAATTTATTATATATTGTTTATTTAATACTAATTTAACGAGTAACTAGAGGATAGGGCCTTTGACTCGCGATTCTATAATAACAGTGTTTTAAATATTTATGTTGGAGTTTTTTACAAAATTATATATATTGGACGGATGAAACACCCGCACGCCCATCGAGTTGAGCTGGATGGAAGACAGATTTTGGAATATGCTGGGTTAATGACCGGGTACCGGTGGTGGAACTAGACCCATTCGGAGAATTTCTTAGTACGCTGGTGGCGGCAAACGAGGTTTTTTAGGTCTTTTGTGCTGGTGGGTGTAAAGTTGGGCCGTTGATGGGTGTTGGCCTGCCCTGTCGACGCGTTCGTTCCCCTGTATCCCCTGGTGGCTGGGAGCCCAGAAGATGGAGATTTTGTTGTGATGTTGGGTGCATAATTTCCGGATTTCCGGAATCGAAAAGTCGTTGTGTTCGGGATTTCGTATGCCTAGTATGGAGGAGAGGCTGTCAGAGCAGATTACAAATTCACCACCGTTGTTGATGGCAAATTGGCATGCCTTTAATATGGCAAAAGCCTCTGTCGTGAAAATGGCGTGGTACGATGGTAGTAGGCCCCCTGCAATAAATGTATTCATATTGTCGATGGCGGCGAATGCAGTAGAGTTGGCAGTTTTTGAGCCATCCGTGGAGAAAGCTCCCAAGTGTTCAGAGCTGCTAGTATCGTTTTTAGCAGAGCTTTGCAGACTGGTGTTGAGGTTGGGCTGATTGCAAGTACAGGCTGGAGAAGGATTTATAAAGTTCGAGAATTTTGGGGGAGGTAAAGTTAGACAGAAGGGGGTGAATCGCCGGATTGTAGAGACACTTTTGTAAAGCCGTTTTTGTTTAAAGCTGTCTGCGAAGATCTTGTCTAGGGGATGATTTGGTGTCGGACTTGGGGATAAGTTGGAGAGTTGTTTCTTCAATCGTTTCCGCAGTGGATGGTAAAGCAGCTTCAGCAAGAATACAGGGAGTAGGAGAGGTAGGAGAAGCGCCGGCGGACCGCCCTACGTGATAGGGCGATTGTATGTTTGTTATATGAGCTTTGGAATACCATCCAAAGATAGGCAGGCCATAATCGATTTTGGAGAGCATTAGGGCACGTGTTATGTTGATGAGGGTATTTATGTGGACACTGGAGTATTTGGAGCTTAAAAATTTAATAATGTTAAATCTAGATTCTAATTGTTTTTTTAAGTTGATTCAATGTTGCTTAAAAAGTAATTTCGAGTCAAAGGTTATACCTAGAATTTTTAAGTGATCAACAACTTTTATACGTTTGCTTTTTAACATATATGTCGGAAAAATTGCACCAGTGCTTACGGCAGATATGCAAAAGTTGGCATTTTTCGATGGAGAGGGATGCTCCGGACCAGATTCCCCACGATTCCAAGTCATTTAAAATGTAGGAGAATTTATCTATTGCAGAGTCGTTATCTTTGATTTTGGTGAAGAAGACGGCATCGTCAGCATAAACTGATACTTTAATATATTTATATCTGGAGAAGATAGTGTTTATTTGTTCGAACGCTGTTACAAATAAAATCATCAAAAGTGGGGAGCACTGTGGGTTCCCATTGAACAATTTTTGGAAATTGGCTGTGGTGACTTTGACCCGGACTCTAAATGTGCGATTGGTCATAAAAGCCTTTATAAGGTTATAAAACTGGTTATGGGAAATAAGACGGTGCCGGGATATAAACCACATTAAAGTACGTGCAACAATTTTGTCAATAATTTCCGGTAGACTGGAAAGAAGAGCGATAGGGCGGAAACATTGGTTGAACAATGGCAGATTTCCATGTGTGTCTATAGGTAGCTGAATCCAGCATACATTTGTAAATATGAAGAAGTTTCTTCTTGAGTAGTGAGGGTAGGTTGTTTTAGCATGGGATAAGATATCTTATCGAAGCCGGGAGTCTTCTCTTTTGCTGTGTGAATTACAGCTTCAATTTCTACATTAGAGAAATTAGCTTCTAAGTACCTAGCGTACGCCTATAGCCGGTTGGGGTGGTATGGGTAGGATTGATATGTGTTTTTGTTGTATGTATTTGGGTGGGAAGTTTGCATCTGACGAATACGTGGACCAAGCTTTACCGAAGGCCTCAGCGATCAGACAAGAGCTGGTCAAGAGACCTGCGTCGGAATTAATAGAAAGGGAAATAAGAGAAGTGAAATGCTCGAGAGAGTTCCGTTTGATCCTGGATAAGCGTCTTACCTGGCGTGCACACATTAAGGTAGTTACAGCGCGCTGCTATCAAAAGCTCACGAAACTGGAGTGGCTCCTCCGCCCATCGAATAAGTTATCTTTAACTAATAAAAGGCTCATCTATCTGCAAGTAGTGGCACCTGCTTGGCGCTACGCCATACAAATTTGAGGCACTACTGCTGCCTACAACACCAGAAGAGTGCAGGCGTGTCAGAGCAAGGCTCTCAGAAGATTTATGGGCGCCCCTTGGTACGTCCGCAATTCCACGCTGCATAGGGATCTTGCCGTGCCAACTGTTATGGAGGTGATTAATTCTCACAGCTGCCGCTATCACTACAGACTTTTGTCGCACCCAAATCCTCTAGCTTTCTCCCTCACCCGTATCTCAACAAGGCGTAGACTGAAGAAGCTGCACCCACATGATCTCCCTCTAAGAAGGATACAGCCTTCTATAATTAATTGAACAAAGCAAAAAATACAATTCAGACAAATTATTTTGGTTACGTAAGCAATCTCTTGAAGAATATCCGAAGGATTTGGACGCGGGCGACCTTTACCATAATTTATGGAAAGCCACCAAATACCTAAAAAGACTTACAAAAAGGATGGCGCCTGTGTTAAAGGCGTCTGAGACATGGTGCTACTGTGCTTTTTCAACTTTTTTACGTCTGTAGCCCTATCGAACGAGAGTACACCATAAATCTCCTGGACTTCGCCTGCCAAATGGATCTCCCGATTTCAGCTATGGATTCTTAGGAATTACTAGATGAGGTCGCAATACTAAAAAACTCCAAAACATTAGGGTACGATGGATTTAGATCTGCTTATGAGAATCATAAACTGCTGTCTCCAGTTAGGACACTTTCCCTGCCAGTTCAGAAGTCATTATGATGCCTAAACCACGGAGACCAGAAAAAAGATATTGATTCCTATAGTCCATTAAGCTTATCAGCAGTGTTCTCAATCAATCAAATCAAACCACTCTGCGACCATTTTGTTATTGTTGAGCCACCACATCAACGTGTTTCTCCACCTCAGTGCCATAGATGTCAAGAATATGGGCACACTCAAAAATATTGTTCCAAGCTACATCGCTGTGTTAAATGTGGTGACACGCAACCTACTATTGAGTGTTGCAAGGGTAAGGGGCTCCCTGCTATATGTGCTCTCTGTGGTGCTGACCACACAGCAAACTACAAAGGGTGCGATGTTTATAAGTACTATGTTAATCAACATCTCTTATCTAAAGCGCTCCGTCCTCTAAGAGGCTCCACAACCTTGACTATGGCAATTCCTTCACCAATTGCGGTTAGTGGGTCTGCCCCCTTTTACGCAAGTGCTGTTAGAGGGGACATAAATAAGCATATTCAACGTAAGCAGAAACAATGCAAACAACAGGAAACCCATAAACAAAAATTGCAACAGGGGCATGCTTATCAGCGAATCCCAACTTCGCTGCAGATCTTATTATAAGCTGTGTTGGGTATTAGCTTCATCCTGCTGCTATCCTTATCCGATCAGCCATTAAACACCATTTTCTCACCTCCACTTCTGAAGCACATGTTCAAAGTGTTGCTATAAAAGTTAACTGTGACCTTGGTAGTATTGTAATTGCTTCGGTTTATTGCCCTCCATACATGCATACATGGCCAACACTGGCTTTCAGTCAACTTTTGGGACAACTGGGCCCAAAATATATTATAGCCGGGGATTAGAACGTTCATCATTCATTTTGGGGTGCCAGTCGACGCTATCCCAGATTTATCTCGCTGTTTGATTATATAACGAGCTCTCACACTATCCATACAATTTTTCTTCTCCTAGCCCGATCGATTTTGCAGTATACGGAGGGATTCCATCAGAACGACTCTCTATTGGGAGCGACCCTGATTCCAGCTCGGACCATCTTCCTTTGATCATAGAGCTTTGTGTCGGTGTCCACTGCTATTTGTTTAAGCCTAGATTGCTGCCGAGAAATGCGAATGCTCACCTTTTTTAGCAGAAATTGGAACAACTCACAACTTTTAATATTGAGAGTCAGACTGCTAACGACATTGATGATGCTGTGGAGCCGTTCACAAATATTATCTACACTGCCGCCGACTTTGCTACGTTCCAACAACCGCCATATTGCTGCTCACATCTGAGTCTACCTCCTTTGAAACCCGGAATCTGTGATATGGTTCTTCGCAAGCTGGCTCAAGGCAGCGATATCTCTGTACACAGAATCTTTTTGATGATCATGCTTGGAGGCGTAAAGCGCGAAATTTAAAGATAGTTCTCAAGGAGGCCAAGAACGAATTTTTTAGCAACCTCCTTCGCAATGCTGATCCCAACAAAAAGAGTGGCTTCAACCTTTGAAAGGCGACGCGTAACATTAAGAAGCAACCACTAGAGAACCGATGTTCAGTGAACGGATGGCTCATGGTGCTTCTCCAAACAAAGATAAGGCTGATGTATTTGCAGACGAATTAGAGTATCGTTTTACACTTTTCACTTTAGCTGATCCTCAGGACTACGACACTACCAGAGCCTTTTTAATTGTCCCCGCCCAAAACTCATCGCCCATTTCGCACATTATTCCGACCGAAATTCGCCTCCAATATAAAACAATGAAAAGTAACAAAGCGCCTGGGTACGATGGTATTGATGGTAAGGTTGCAAAAGGCCTTCCTCATCAAGGTGTCTTTCTTGTCCTAGTTTTCAACGCCATCATCCGTCACCACTTTCCCCCGCAGTGAAATTGCGCAGTTATTGCTATGGTGCCAAAACCTGTTAAGTCGAAAAGTAATGTGAAGTCATATGACCTATTATTTTGCTGCCAACATTCTCGAAAGTTTTCGACAGAATTTGTCTTGGAAGATTGATGGTTTTCTTGGGTGGCAGCTGTGCTATTCCAAATAACCAGTTTTGGTGATTTGGAATTGAAGCCTGCAGGATAGCATTAACAATGTTATCCTGCAGGCTTTTGAAAGGAAAATGTACTGTTCGGCCGTGTTCCTTGATGTGCAGAAAGCCTTTGATCATTTGTGGCACGACGGTCTACTATGGAAGATTAAATCTCTTCTACCCGCATAATATTTCTTCCTCGTCAGATCATATCTACTCAGTCGTACTTCTATAGTCGATGTCAAAGGCTAGGGGTCTTCTATCCGTAGCATTACAGCTGGTGTTCCACAGGGCAGTGTCCTAGGTCCCGTCCTGTACACGCTGTTTACTAGCGACATGCCCCTCTAACTGCCACTTACGCTGACGACACAGTATTTTTAGCTTGCGATACTTCGTGCGATATAGATGCTGCCACCTCCCAAAGCACTCTTGACAAATTTGAATCTTGGTCCCGACGATGAAATATAGGTATCAATTCCGCGATATCGCAGCATGCTTTACGTTGCGCACTAAACGCTGTCTACCTGTAACGCTTTGCGGCATTCAAGTCCCTCAAAAACCTTCTGTCAAATACCTGGGCATGGTTTTGGATCGCCGATTGACGTGGTCTAAGCACATCAATGCTCTTACGGCCACATGCAAAAGTAAGCTGCAAAAACTTCGATGGCTTATTCGATTTGGTAGCTCTCTCAACCTGACTGCCAAGGTTACGCTATATAAGGCCATCTTTATACCTTCCTACACCTATGGCATTCAGCTTTGGGTACTAGGAGCAAAGAGTACGATAAATCGCGTTCAGGTTGTGCAGAATAAAGCTCTCCTGTACATCACGGGTCCTCCTTGGCACATCAAGCAGGCTTTAATACACCGTGACATTGATATCCTTTCAGTTAATGAGCAAATTAATCGCCATACCAGTCGTTATAATGATGCACTTAATGTGCATATCAATCCTCTCGCTGTTGCCCCTAGAAAAAACTACTCCCCGAGAAGGCTGAAAAGGCTCCACCTTTTGGATCAACTACATAGAGTAAAAAACTAATATAGTTATATATACATATGTTCATATTTTGAACCTATTTGTTATTTTAAGAAATTAAATGTATTATATATTAAAAAAAATAAATAAACAAATTTGTTATTTTGTTTATTAATCTTTTTTGTATGTTGTAAATCTGAAATTCTCACTGTCACTGTTATCCATCCTATCCCTTATAATCCCAAATTTCATTAAAAAAACATTAAAATTTTAGACTCCGCAATATTTTCTCATTCAAGCATTAATGGCTTTTTGGTAATGTACTGATGAAAAAATCTGAGCATCATGACCTTTATTAAATTAAAACACGCACAACAGTCCCGAAAATAATAATAATATCAAACAATGTAATATTTTTCTTGTTGCTGTTTTTTTTGTGGCTGTATTCCCATCTCACCGCAGTAACAATTAAAATAGCAAACCAAGCCCGAATGTATGCAATGCGATTGAAAATTTAACACGTTATGCAAATTGGACGTTTGTTATTTATGCATATCATTGGCTACCATCTCACGCATATTGAAGCCCATATCCACGCCCATATTCACTCCCACTCTTTTACAGTCGTGAAAAATGTAATTTTTTGGAGGCGATATACAGCATGCTTTCAGGCTTTGCCATTATCATGTTGTTGCTATTAAATTGTTTATAGTTTTTTTATATTTCATAGTGTAGCTTTGCGGTTGAATGTAATAAATTCATTATAAAGTCATTCATATTCCCCGAAAACAGACTACAGTAGTTGACGATACATAGAGGTAGGCAGTTTGTGCGCTAAAATAATTTTATTGCTTGGTTGGCAATGGTTTTGCGTATAATCTTTTAATGCCGATATTTATAAAATAATTTATAATATTTCGATTGTTCAATTAATTAGTGGTAAATTATTACTTCCCGAAGCAGTTTAACTGGTTTGGTTAAGTTTTTGTTTTACGGCTTATTGTGACATTCGTTCTAAAATCTGTGAACAGCACAACTGTGTCTGGCAATACAAAAATAATTCCATCGTGATTTAACTGCTCACTCTTAGCTGATGTCTAATATGGAATTCACACGAAAGTGAAAATAGAAACAGCTGGATATGCTGGTACCTGAAATGCAGGAGTGATTTAAATCGGGACAGGGCTTCAAGATCCCCCCTTTGGAAGATGATTGCTTCCAACAGCATCATCCATCATTCAGAACAAATAGCTTCGCGATCGCTGGACGGATTGTACCGTTGGCCTTGCGTAGAACAGCTACCCTAGCGACGCCATCTCTGCCGGGAATCAATGCTATCACTCTTGCTATGACCACTTGAGTAGCTTTAGGCTGGGCTGCGGATTACTGCAACAGCATGAGATTTTTCTTGCTCCACCGTCTTCAAAATGTTTGCTGCAGGTGGGTCACCCTCTGCCAACGGCCTAGTCGATTTTGATTGAAGTCAGTGAAATCAGGCTAAGCAATAGAAGCAAACGGAGCCCATATAAAATAGTGAGCGGGCGCCAAAATACGAAGACCAAGTGGTTTCACTCACACGATTTTAGCTTTAGTTATGTCAGGACAAATAAGTCCAAGTGGATCATAAAAGCGAGCAATCATCGCCAACACGCTGCAGCGTTTGCAGCATCTTGCAGCCCTCCACCGATCCAGTTTAAACGAGTTGGAGTGGCGACAGTCCCAAATGGAGCCCTACCTGACCAACAGTAAGCAGATGGAAGAAGAGACTCTCTTCGATACGGACGTCCATGCTCTGCCTTCTATAGAATTATGGATCGGCGAAACGAACATTTTGATGGATACTCCAGCTTGATGTATTTAAATTAAAATTCAGTTCTATGTGATGGTTGACGTGATTACGGCCGCGAAGTTCGTTTAGCACTCGGTTGTTCGAGATCGGATTCACACATTGACCGTGTGTCCTCTCGTTGCAAATGCCGTATCGCCAATGCTGAATACTGTATTGGAGCATAAGCCGCAGCCCAAGTTAATTATTAAATCGACATATATAGTGAAAAGCGATTTGTCCAACCTGAACAGGATCCATCAAATTTACGTAGCTTTATTTCGGGTAGATGAGAAGTTGATTTGGCGGTGCATCTTCTGATGCATGATGCCGTAAGGTTGAACTGTGCACAATGGCTGTTCGGCGTTTGAGCAACTCAATGCGAACAACAAGAGCCAAACTCTTCTATTTGCTCCTGCATTATTTATGGACTTATGTACTGATCATGCAAGTTGTCTTTGTATATGAATGTGGCGACGCGGCTATGTACGATTATATTCATGTAACTACCGCAACAATGCGCTTACGGAGAGCGACAAACAAACTCGTAAATCACGTCGGGTTGCCATATGTTTAAGACAGCTAGCGTTTTTGCTGACCGCTTAATTGCAGAAACTAACATACAGTATTTGTCAACACAGTATTTGTTCAGTATTTTCTCTTCGGTTACGATGAGCTCGGCGATGTTCCTCTTGGATAATTGTACATAATTGTACATAATTGTAATTGTCCTCTTCCACTAGTCTTGAGGATGCCTTTCTTCTTCGTCTTCTTCTTCTCTACTTGGCATTCCCGTCAAGTGCTGCCAGATTGCTCGAAAGTGTGCGGCTAGGTTGCACACAGTCGGCTATACGGCTCTTCCGAGTTGTCTTCGCCGGAATCGTCGTCGTAGTTTACTGTTTTAATCTGTCTTACGTCAACATTAGATTTCTGACATTCCTCAGCTCCTCCTCTAGGAAGAACCTTGTTGCGTTTTCGGACAACTGCTAGAAATATGTCCAATTTCTCCGCAATTGTAGCATTTTACTTGTGTTTTGTCGTTCGTTGGTTTGGTTATTTTTTCACCTTTCGGTGCTACTTCTGACTGAAAATCGTTGACCTTTCCTCGACTCGCGAAATACTCCTGCATTGCATCTCGCATTTATTTTCATTACTCATTACGCAAAGCTATCGACAAGCCAGATACTGTATTGGTGGAACACAAATTTCGTTACGCTTCTTTATAATAATGACTATGTTTGAAAGTAGCACTATTTCAGTTCCGAATGCTTTTGAGGATAGATTAACGGAAGTTAGGGTACTTGTTTGAGAAGTGGACAACGATGCGGACTACGATGGCTCTGTGCTCGTTACAGATTCGTAAGAAAAACTACGCTACTCTACGTATACGCTAGAAGTATTTTCGAGATTCATTTACCTTACCTTATGTCAGTATGGCGTCTATCGCTTATGTCTCCTCCCACTTATTGCATGCAGTTTTGTCCAGCCTTTGTACCAGCCTTTGTACCAGCATATTAGACCGCAAATACGAATTCACATTGTCCGTAAACCCACGACCCTTTTCAGCCAAGCATCTCTCTAACATATGCCTGAAAAATTAGGCGCTTATTATCAAATAGCCTTTTAAGAAGTTCTGTTGCAATTTCGTAATTATTATCATTGTTCTCCAGAGCCTGACCCAGAGAGAATTTATTCATATTGTAGTAATGAAACACGTCTGTTCGGTTTGACCGCCGTATTCAGAATACCACTCTTGTATTTCTTTTCTTATAGCTTAACCTAACATTGCTGTAACATAAAATAACTTAACATTGCACTAACATCAGATATACTTATTACTACAATATAGAGTTTAGATTTCTCTCTTAAAAAATGGCAGAAGAGACTCAGAAACCTTTAAAACCCGACACTGATTCTGTACATCAACAGAATTGTTGGCTGTTCAACTTATGTAGCGTAACATATTGCTGTTGGTTTGCTTGGGTTTGCATAACCAAATTGAGGGTATACGATATTCAATGAAAATAAATACACAAGAAAGGCATAATAAAAACAAAAATTAGAAACACTGACTTGTTTCTTTAATTTTTTTCAACGTTTTTTATTTCCAAGGTGGTCG
>JAWNKX010000661.1:0-15784 GCA_035041755.1 Cacoxenus indagator
CGTAGTCATTCCTCAGTGCGCGAAATTCGAATTTTCATCACTCACCTACATTCCGCACACTCGGCTAATTAGCAGGCGTGCATGAGTGCACCTGGCACAACCGTATCTCTATGATTTATTTCTAACAGGTTTTGCCAAAAAAGAGTGAAACTGCACCAAAGGATTTTCGAAGCAGACGAGCACATCAAGTAGGCATATACATAACAATTTGTCGTCTTCTTTTCTACAAGAATTTTGTGTGTTTTGAAAGTTTAAAATCCTTTTTCGTGGTATGTTGGTTGATTTTGGACATTTGGACTTGACAGACTTGTTGGCATGTCTAACTGGGAAGCAAGCCTGTGCGTGGTACCACAAAATTTTGTAGCAAAATATGTCACTTATCATAGAATAGTGTATTTGTAATCTCTGAGTATATATAAGACAATTTACGGTTTTCGCGAAATCTAAAATTAAAGTGCTACTTTTTGTATATATTATATATATATATATATATATTTGAGATCTTGCAAAATCACACAACTGAAGCGGCCCAGTAGTTACGGAGCACATTGACTGTAAATGTGAGACAGACAGATGTACGAGTGGTCCTGTAATGGTTCCGTTTTCCAATAACAATACAATTTCACGTACAATGACAATCGGTGTTATGTCGATGGAATTTGTAGTTCTCTTGAAGAGTATTGTAATTGATTTACCGCCCTATTCTGTGTACTCTTTCAAGTGAATAGATTGGTTTTAACAGATTTTAATAGACAGTAAGTGATTCATCATTCATTTTTACACGATTTATTGCCGCTTTTTTAAAGCCTCCTCAGCAGGTGATGTCAAAATATTTTGTACACTTTAAACACTCTGGTGAAATGGAGAACAACGTGATTTGTTGCATTTTTGCAATCTTTTTGGAAAATGATGAAACTTGTTATACTATTAAACTAATAAGAAATGTTTAGAAGAATAGAGCGGTTAGACAGTATATTGCCTGAATGTTACAGAAATGAAATGATTAGAACAATAATTAAATTATTAATTGAATTATTGATTGAAGGATTCATTGAACATCTGCCAGACCTCCTGTTCATTTTTACGCCATATGCGAGCCGTGAAATGAATCACTTAAGTAATATTGTTTATAGAATTAATTTCATTCAATGAAAATTGATTGGATAAAATTGCATTTCAAACGGTTCGTCAACCAATTGAGAAATTTATTATTAGCAATTATATAGTAGAACTGATAAGTTTGATTAACTAATAAGCCGTTCATTTATCCGCTTAATAATTATGTTCCCTTGCACATTAACTAGGCTACTTTTACCAGGTTTAATTTGGTTTAATCGATTGTGTGATACACTGAACAGAGAATTAGTTCAATCTTAATATAAACCAATTTTAATACCAAAAAGAGAATTGAATGCAGTGATTTCTAATTTCGGCGACTAAGCCAAACAAATGAGTCGTCTGACTGAATAAATAATATTACCAAGGCCAAGATATTGAATGTTCTATAAAATCAACTTGAAAAATTAAATGAATAATTGAGCGATTAACAGATGGTTGATTGATTCAGTTATTTTTAACAGTCATCCCTTCACAATCTAACTCATGCTGTGCTTATCAAAATTTATAGAGTAGAACCATTTTTGTTAACTCCATTCATCACCCACAGTAAAGCCGTATCCGAATTAAATCCCATACAAGCTAATTGGAACACAGGGCAACTCCCGCAATTGCGCATTCGCTAATGCAGTCATGTGCCATAGTCAGGAAAATATACAGAAATCCACAATGAGAAATTGTCGCACATTCTGCACATGCAATTGCAATCATCATTAACATCATAATTACTACCATTAAAGCCAAAGAAAAAAAATACTGTACCAAAATGTTAAACACCAAATTACCAAAATTTAATCTGACAAATAATTAATGTCCGACCTTTATTAACATAATTATAATTATTATTATAATTATTATTATTATTATTAATATTATTATTATTATTATTATTATTATTATTATTATTATTATTGTTATTATTATTATTATTATTATTATTATTATTATTATTATTATTATTATTATTATTAATATTATTATTATTATTATTATTATTATTATTATTATTATTATTATTATTATTATTATTATTATTATTATTATTATTATTATTATTATTATTATTATTATTATTATTATTGTGTAGCCACGGGATTTTACGTGACACCTTGGGTGCGAATCAAATGAGTAGAAGAGGAACTGCAGGGCGCTTTTAGAAATAAGCCCTGAAGAAGCCCGAGAACGAAACCACAATGATATGGACGCAAATCCTTCAACTGCCACTAAACGAAATAGCACCCGAACACTTCTTGAACTCTGTGATATTCACTTTTTAATAGTAATGATAAACAATCTGGAGCACTGTTTATGAACAAAAACGATTTGCCTACCATAACAGCGGAGAGCGTTTCCAGTCGATAACAGCTGCATGTTACATTCCACAAAAATTTCGAACATATGTTAATGCTAAGTTAATGCTAAGTTAATGTAATGCTAAATTAATCCTACTTTGTAGCGCATGACGAAACATACTCCCCCCGTTGGAGAGCGCTGGTCTTCAACGTCATCTTGCTTCGGCAGTGGACACGTCTTCCGGACGGCCCTTCTTATGTTTCCAGTGACAGTCCTGAGGTCAGCAACTCGTGCGACGCCATCTGCTCCAGCAATCAACTAAACCACCCCAGCTAATGGCGACTTGAGAGGTGGAAAGTTTTCATCCTTGACGACAACAATATCACCGACCTGAAGCGCTGAGACACGCAACACGTGGAGTGCTGTTGAAGCAGTGTGAGATACTCCTCACGCCAATGTGACCAAAATAGCTGTTGGTAGTATGTTACGCGCTGCCATCGGTCCAAAGGTTTAAGATTTATATTGGTCAAGTCGGGCTCAACTTACGATGACAACGGTACGGTGCCAAGAAAATGCGCCGGGGTGGGAACCTCCGAATCAGCAGGATGCTTTGACAGAGGGAACAGCGGACGAGAATTAATTATTGCCGTTATATGACAGGCAATTGTACACAGCTCATCGAAGTCAAGTAGCGAAGTGCCAACTGCTCGATAAAGGTGATGCTTCGTCAAAACTCCTGCATTGCTCATTGATGCTCGCTGCTCTCGAACACACGTCTCAGCCCTGCCAGTTCATTTTTTGCGCCAAAGAAGTTTGTGGCGTTGTATGACCAAATACGTGCTGGTCGACATCGCGTCAAAATAAAATGCTTTAACGCGTTTAGAAAGGCGCTAGTCGTCAAATCTTATACAAGCTCGATGTGAACGGCCTTCGTGGTGAAACAAATAAAAATGCCCAAGTAGCACTTTGTTGGAGGCTTGTTGCGCACTTTGCCTTTATAGATAAAAGATCCACAAAAGTCCACACCTGTAACCATGAACGGATGCGTCAACTTTAGGCGGTCTTCTAGCAGGTCCACCATGATTTGATGCATCAGCTGCGGCTTGGCGCGGAAACACATGATGCACTTGTTGACAACCACCAACAGGGAAGTACTGCATCCGAATGGTGGCTAGCAGCGACCGAGGTCCGGCATGCAAATTTCTTGTATGGAAGTGAGTAATTATTGCACTGGTAACGGGATGACGTCTTGGCAATATGATTGCATGCTGGGCGTTAAAATCGAGAGCAGAATTACGGAGACGCCCACCAACGTGAATCAATCCAGAGTTGTCGAGAAATGGCGAAAGAGAGGCTATGCGACTAGATGCCTTAAGAGCCTTCTCAGTTTGTAGGACCTTATAATTATCCCAGAGATGCGTTCTCTGGATTGACCGCAACAAAATTTGTCCGGGTATTTGAAGCTGATGAAGGAACTTATACAAATATCCAAATATGTGCTGCAGTTGGTGTACGAGTTGACATATTTGCACTGTTACGCGATGTCACAGTATAGGCAGGCAGCTTACAGCACATTAGCTCGTTGTTCAAGTAATGGTTGGATTGACTTTAGAGTTTCTGGCCATGCATCTCTTCCTTCGGCAAGATAGGGTTGCCCGTGTAGCCACAGTGTTGACTTGACGGGCTCAATGGGAAGTGCTCCCTTGGACAATATGTCGGATGGATTTAGATTTATTGACACATATCACCACTCCATGCTAGAGAGCTCTTGAATGGCTGCAACCCGATTCGACACAAATGTTTGGAATGTTGATGGCTCGCTGCTGATCTACGATAACGATACGGATGAGTCAGATCAACAGTAATACTTTCAATTAAAAAGCTTTAATCGCGAGATTTCGCTGATAAGTTGCGCCAGCAAAATGATACCACATAACTCCAGTCTCGAGATAGTCAACGTTTTTAACGGAGCCACATGAGATCTGGAACAAAGCAAATGTGCATTGGTAAAATTTTTAAATGTAGAGACAACATAAATGCAAGCCCTTGGGCAATAGTCCAGCGGTTTGATGGGAAATGCAGCATGCTCATCCACGGCTAACTGGTGCATAGAGTGGACTGAGAGAAATTACGCCGGCTTTATACTATATGTCACGGTGTCAAGCCTGAAGACTTGTATCTGCTAATCGGGTGAATCTCGCCATAAAATGCATTGGACGTAATTATCAGGTTCTGATACTCGTACACAGCGGTACATCTTGTGAATGTCACCCGTTAGTGCAACGCGGAACGTGCGAAAGCGGACCAGCGTGTTTATCAGCTTCGGTTGAATGGTTGGCCCAGCCATTAGACCGTCGTTCAATGATGTGATGATGTGGTTGCAGAGCCGTCAAAAACCACCCTCAGCTTCGTTGTGGTGCTGTCCTCTTTCAGCACGCAATGATGAGGCAGGAAATGCTTGCACTTATTTAGCGATTCTGGTTTGACATACGACATATAACCCAAATCCAAATACTCCTCAATGAATGCAGCGTACTGGGCTTTGAGGCACGAGTTGCGCTCCAACTTACGCTCCAACTTGAGAAATCGACGATGAGCCTAAGAATAAGGATCTCCCAGCGCCTCAAGACTGAGTTTAAACGGCAATCGCACCGAATAATTGCCTGTAGGCAACCAAACATAATTAGACTTAAAATGTTCCTCGCAGTCAAGCTCCTCCTTGGTAAGCTTGACAAGTGACTCCCTGCAGCCTTCGAGCTCCCAAAACGAGCGAACAGCTCCTCGATGCGAGCGTTTGACTCAACATCTGAATTGTGATAAACTTGCGATGCGACCAGTGCTGAATTCGCGCACCACCACCTGTGACGACACATCCGAGTCGGGTTTTCTGAAGCAACGCAAGTCCACTGGCCAACTGAATTTGGCTAATACACATCAAGCCATAAAATAGGCCTGCGTCGACTTGTCGACTAGTTGAGGCTTGTAAAATGCAGGATCAGCTAAATGAATATTGTTAGGTATGTTCCAGTGCGAAGTATCTACAGTGAGATTTGGCTGTAATCCTGTAATATTTGGAGCAATCAAAGCAGTGATGTTGGTTGCAAAATCCGAGCACCGGGAGTGCAAGCAATCTCTCACAGCGTATCCGTCTGTAGTGAAACATTTATCGCCAAGACCTTATACCGACTCCAAAGATTTAGTCCTATTCAACTGTAGATAATGAGCGAAATGAGAAGTTATTATGTGCAACTGCAATCCAGAGTCAAGCAGTGCACGACATGGCACATACGTGCCAGCACTATTCTTGATATTGATGACGGCAGTGGCCAAGAGCACAACATCACAACACAGCAGCAAGAGTGCTGCGTGGTAACGAAGGGGAAGACAAATGAGTAGGAGGCTGTAAACCTGGAGACAACGGTTCCTCATATAGCAAAACTTGCGACATTGGTCGGATAAAATGCAATAGGATGTGATGCTTGACACCACACGTCCTTCAAGACCCAGAATTAGACGATCTCTGTCTATGGCCGTTTCTAAGGCAATTTAAACATAATTCGAGACGTGTAGCCTCCTTTTGGCGAAGTGTTGGCGATAATTTAAGGAAATGGGGGCATGTATATATTTCATGAGATGTATTGTTACATGATTCACAACTACGTATGGTTGGGTTAGTGGTGATAAATTAAAGTTTAGTATTTTTATTCTGTCCTACTTGAGATATATATTTATAAGCTGCCAATGCGTACTCCACGTTTTCCAATTTCTGGCAGTGCCCTTCAAGAAACTTTAAAAACTGTTCCCACGATGGTATAAAGTCCAACTGTGTATAAAGTCCCATTTTCTCTGTATCGCACTATCCACTTTCTGTAGTAGGGTCTGCGCAATGATGCATCCAGCGATATCCTCTGCTGTACCCATGCTTAATAACGCACTCATGTTGGCATTGACCTTGTCTGAAAGCTACCGAAGTTTTGTAGTGGCAGAGCTATCAATACTTTTGATGCCCAAAATCTAAGTGATGTGTGCCTGAAAAATAAGACGCTTATTATTAAAAGGCTGGTCGAGTAAATTTAATGCTGCTCGATAATTTGTGCCACTCATCTCCAACGAGCGAATGGTATCCAACGCAGCGCCCTCAAGGCAGAACGAAGGTGTTGCAGCTTCTCCACGTCGGTGAGGTCTTGATCCTTATCAATGATGGACGTGAATATGGAGGAGAAATCGGCATACTCGGTGTATCCGCCACAAAGTGTTCGTAATTTCAGCTCCAGTAGACGAGGACGGTGCATCACGATGGCTGATCGCTCTTCACTTGCGTCACACCGCATTGTTGAGCATTGCCGCATTTGTGGCTGCAGCTTACGAATACCGAAACGCATACGGCCTAATAAACTGACCACGCGTTTTGTAAAGTATCCTCGTAAAACACTGCCGATTTCATTAAGGTCAAGTATTATTATTATTATGATTATATACAGTTTATTTATATTTACAATGTATAAATTATAAATAAACTTAAAAAGCTATAGCAACAAATGCCTTAAGCTGGTATTAATGTTTAAATGTGTTGTGGATAATGTATGTACGTGTATGAATATTATGATTAGTCTGTATTTACAGTGTTTATATTATGTTATATTTATAATATATTGTACAAATTTGTTGATTTTAGGTACGTAATTGTTTTTGAGATATTGTCTATAGTTGGGTTGAAAATTGCACGGTGAGGATCATGAAGGGGAAAGAAATGAAGTTTTATGTTTATGAAATTATGACACTCTGAAAGGATGTGATGATATTAGTATTGCAGTAACAGCAAGTATTAGATGAAGTTTCTGTACGATCGAATATATGAGAATGGGTAAGGTTTGTGTGTCCCAGACGTAGTCGGATGATTCTAGTAAGATCGTGGCGGGAAAATTGGGTATGGTTAGCATAACTATAGATGTTGTTTTTTTTGGAATTGTAATGGTTGTAAAAGTCATTTGTACGTAAAAAAAGTGAGAGTTGTTTTTGCTTGATAACGTTAATGTGTTTAATAATGTCGGGGATGTTGTGATTGGTGTTGATGATCAGAGGAAGGAGAGTGGCGGTTTTGGCGGCGTTATAGGCTTTTTTATTGTCAGATATTTGACAATGTCCTGGGACTCAGATGATGATAATTTTTGGAGACAGAGTTTGAAGGGTTTGTCTAATATGATGTGGATAAAAATATAGATTATTGGATATAGAAATGGCATTTATTGAGGATAATGAGTCAGTTCAGATAGCAGTCTGGTCGGGTTTTTTCCTTGCTACGTGGATTGCATTAAAGATGGCTATAATTTCTGCCGAAAAAATACTGCTGTGATGTGGAAGTATATATTTCAGAGTATTGTTGTCAGTAACTATACTGAAGAATTTACCACAGTCTGACTTGGAGCCGTCGGTGTAAATGAAGTTAAATGCTCTGAGTGACTGTTTTAAGTTAAGAAAATGTTGGCGGTATGTTGAAGAAGGCGTGGAAGGTTAAGGTAGGTCATGTAGTGATGTATTCAATAGGGAGTTGACCTGTACCAAGGTATATTGATTTATGTCGAATGTTAGGAATTGGAGATGTAGGGTGCTCAAGATGTGTATTTAGGTTTAGGGCATTTAAAAGGGCTGAGTAAACTTTGGGGTTTGTTTTTTTTGGCGTGACATATATTTTAAATGGGATTAGCTAAGGACGATGTTTTGGAGAGAAGGATGGGTTTGATGAGCTTGGCTGTTATGTGGTTGAATCAATGTTCTATGGGAGAGATGTCAGATTCAAAGAGAAGAATATTCATGGGCGTAGTTTCAAAAGCACTAAGGGCCATTCTTATAGCTGAATGGTAAACTGACTTAATTCTATTGGTTTGGGAGACTGGTGCGTTTTCGTAGAGATAAATGCCAAAATCTATTTCCGCCATTATAACGAGTTTAACGACTGTTAAAACTGAGATAGGGTTACACTTGTATTTTCTATTAGACAGGCATTTGATAATGTTGAGCTTTTTTGATAGGGAGGATATAAGGTGATTTATATATTCTGTCCACTTATATTGCTTATTAAATACTATACCGAGGATTTTTAGGGTGTTCACGTCGGGGATAGCTGCAAGAGTGGTGGTAATGGAGGATTGACAACGTTTCTTTCTGCAAATGTGGATGTGTTTGCATTTTGGTATGGAAAGTTTAGCAGCAGAATAGTCGCACCATTTGAGTATGTCGTATATCAGTGGATCTAATGAGACAGAGCTAAGTTTGTTAAGGTTTCTAATGATGTAGTAGTCGTCTGCGTAGGCAAAGAAGTCAAAGTTTTTGTGAATTTGAATAGTTCTATTGAGTTTATTGAAGGCTATTAGAAATAGGATTACGGATAGAGGCGAGCCTTGTGGAATTCCGTTATAAAGGGGCTGTACTGTAGAAAGATGGGCATTGACATGTACTGTAATTTTTCGGTTGGACATAAAGCCTAAAACATAGTTTACGATTTTAGGTCATATTTTCCAAAGTTTTAATTCGTCAATAATAGAATGAATTCCTATTTTATCAAACGCCTTAGAAAAGTCTAAGGAGACAATAGATGTGTAATTATTAGTGGAGAGGGAAGAAGATACCAGATAATCTAACGAGAGAAGAGTGTGTGATATCGACTTCTCCTTTCTAAAGCCGCTTTGTCGAGTGTCAATAGATTTGTTGTACGAGACGAACCACCACAGTCTGTTAGCGACTATTTTGTCTAAGGTTTTAGCTAGGCAAGAGTTAAGTGAGATAGGTCGGTATGAATTAAGGTTTGTTTTGTTGGAATCAGGTTTGTTTACAGGAATAATTTTACTGAGTTTGTGATTTTGGGGTATGGAAGAGCTAAAAACTTTATTGTAGTGATCGAGAAGTCTACTCATAACTGAGGGGTGAAGCTTTTTAGCATGGATGTAAGATATACGATCAAGTCCGGCGGTTTTACCTTTTAATTTTGAGAGTGCACCAAAAAGTTCTACTGAAGTGATAGGGGAGTCGATTTGAATTGCTGATGATGAAAGATTGTAGGAGTTTGTGAAAAGGGGATGTCCGGTATTTGTTCGTGTGGAAAGTTTGGCTAAAGTTGGAATCATGTGATTGATGGGACAAGTGAGAACAGATTTCTTCTGATATAAGCAGGTGATTAGTAATTGGAGTTGTTGAAGTAGATGATGACATGCAGTGGATTGGTAAGCGATTTCTAAGTCCTCAAAAAGTGCGGATTTTAGAACATATTTTAGATGTAGGAGTGTGAGGATTGATTTCCGTTGTAAAAGCCTCTAAGGAGGAGCGTTTTGCGATTTTTATTTCCCGTTTAAGCAGAGAGAGTTCCACAATTGCACTGCATGCTTGTTACGGTAGGCAGGTGAGGATTGTGGTATGGAAATGTTGGCGTTTTCTCGAATAATCTTAACAAGATTTGCGGATTCTTTGTTCAAATTGTGGCTAACAGAGCGATGGCGATGATATAATAAGGAGGCGGTTGTATATTTGGGCCATTATGCTGAGTCTATTTTGAATTTTGGAGTAGGTTTTGGGAAAAGAGATTCGCCAAAGAGAGATATAATGATAAGTAGATGGTCGCTGCCAAAATTATCACTTTCAATTTCCCATCTTGATTCTAAAGCAATAGTAGGGGTGGCAAGTGTGAGATCAATATGTGTGAATGTGTGGTGGGTGCTAAAATGTGTTGGTGAACCGTTGTTTAGGAGTATAAGAGGGGACTGATAGATGAATTTTATCAGAATATTACCTTTTTGGTTGTTGATTGGAGAGCCCCATAAACTGTGCCAACTGTTAAAGTCTTCTGTTATAACAGTAGGGGTATTAAGGCAATTAAATACGTTTCGCATTTTACGGATGGTGAATATTTTGTTTGGGGGGATGTATGTGCAAATAATGTTAAAGGTGATTTTAGAGTGAATTTTAACACCAACGGAGTCAAAGTCTTGATTGAGGGTAATCTGTTCGTGTTGAATGGAATTGTGAATGAGGAGGGTCACTCCTCTAGATGATCCATTGGCTGAATTAACGCTGTATAATTCATAGTTTATAGGGGTTGGAATGATGTGTTTGGGTGTTAGGTGTGTTTCCTGGAGGGAAATAATTTTTGGGGTGTATTTTTTAATTAAAATTTATACCTTCTGCATCTGAGAGGGAGAGGGATATACGACCGTACACTTACTTTTTCGTAGCCAAGATATAAATGCGTTGGAAGCGTTGGTGTTGAGAAGGTGAAAACAATTAGTCCGGTTTCTTTTAGTGTCTGTCCTTTTTCTTTTTTGAGAAAATTTTTGCACTCCTGGACGTTTTGGGTTTTCAGTTCTGAGGTGAATTCATATTCCGGTGTGTTTCGCAAAATATTTGTGTAGATGACTCCTTTAAATGAGTTGAGTGAATTGTGTTCGGTGATGTCGACTCCTGTGGAACCGTCGAGGTCAAGGAGTTTGATTAATTTGGATGATTGCTTCTTATTTTTTGTTTTTTTATAAGCGCAGAACCATTACGGAGAATTTTGACTTCTTCAACGGGACCTTCGCATATGTTGTCAATTACTTTCCGAAGAAAGCCGAAATTGTGTCCATAGAGGGTTCTAACCTCGACATTACAAGGTATTTAGGGCCGTCCGTCACATTTTTTAATGTCTTTGTTTGGCCAATTTCGAAGCAATGGTTTAATTCGTTGCTTTGCAATGTCGGGCGGATCGGTTTTGGTTTTATTTAAATTACTAAACATATTATTGCTGAAGAAGGACAAGTTGATGTGAAAAAATTAAGAACAAAAGAATGTATGTATGTATGTATGTATGTATGTATGTATGTATGTATACGGTAAAAACCGAAAACGAAAGCGAAATAAAAAGAAGAAGAATGCTCGATAAGACACTAGCGAAAGCCGAAAACAGTCTTAATTCTACGAACGGTAGTCGACGACTGTAAAGTCAAGTAACTCAAACTTTTCGTATAAGATATTGAATGAGACTTGAGTCTGCTCGAGAATTTTTATATATTCGCCAAGTGCATCTTCACTAATCGCTTTAATTTCACCATTATTGAGGTCACTTTCGATTTTTTGCACCGAATCGATAGGCGCCTGCGCTTATAAAAGTTTATAGTATTAATGTTGGCCGCCGCTGACGTCGTAGCCAATGCCGTGTCAGTCGGTGTCAGCTGCTGGCGTGATAACATTTCCGTTATTTCCGCATATTGACGAACCGCAATAAATTGTTCGTATGCAGTGCCGTTTGCACTGTAGATGTATGTCATATTTAACTTGTAGGTATACCGTAGTATGTATTAACTAGCGGGCACTTGTTACCAACGGTTCGTAAACAATAACAACTGTTTTTGAATATGTATGTGACAACCGAAAATAGGCTAGCGGGCACTGCTTTGCGGCAACGAAAACGACGAAACGAGATATTACTGCGCGAATGCTAGCCTTTGTTGTTGTCTGAACATACGAAGCACAATTGCTAATAAGTACCGCACAGCCCTGTTCCTTCTTTATATAAGTAGTGTTGGGCGATTAACCGTACCACTGACTTATAATACGGCACTGTACTGTAGGTTATTTAATGTAATCATTTTTTTCCTTTCCGTAAGAGCGATCACGTCGGGTTCACCAAACAATGTGTATCCACGGGTTTTCCGTGACCCCTTGAGTGCGAATCAAATGAGTACAAGAGGAACTGCAGGGCGCTTTTAGAAATAAGCGCTGAAGAAGCCCGAAAACGAAACCACAATGATATGAACGCATATCCTTCAACTGCCACGAACCGAAAGAGCACCCGAACACTTCTTGAACTCTGCGATATTCACTTTTTAATAGTAATGATACACTTAAACAATCACGAGCACTATTTATGAACAAAAACGATCTGCCTACCATAACAGCTAAGAGCGTTTCCAGTCGATAACAGATGCATGTTACATTCCACTAAAATTTCGAGCATATGTTAATGCTAAGTTAATGAAATGCTAAATTAATCCTACGTTTGCTGGGCGGAGCGCATGACCCAACACTGTGCAATATTTATAGAGTAGAACCATATTTGTTAACTCTCATTCATCACCAATAGATAAGCTGTATCTGAATTAAATGCTATACAAGCTAATTGGAAGACAGTGCACGAAACAACTCCCGCAACTGTGCATTCGCGCATGCAGTCATGTGACAGAGCCAAGAAAATATACAGAAATCTACAATGAGGAATTGTCGAAAATTCTGCACATGCAATCGCAATCATCATTATCATAATTACTACCATTAAAGCCAAAAAAAACAAAAAAACCGCACCAAAATGTTAAACACCAAATTACCTGACAAATAATTAATGCCAGACTTTTATTATTATTATTATTATTACCATAGGTAGTAGCACCTAGTTACTCGTTAAATTAATATTAAATTTAGTATTTGCATATATTAGGTTTAATCTTGTAAAATAAAATAAATAAATATTATTATTATTAGCTTTATTATTATTAATATTATTAGCTTTATTATTATTATATATATATATTATATATAATTATAAATTTTTTAAATTTATTTTTTTTATTACATTTTATTTCTGCTTCCGATAAGGGGCAGACATCCCATTAGGCAGGTTATATACTTAAAATGCCAGATATATTACTACTACTTAATAATAATTATATACAGAATTATTTTCACATATACATCCTAAGATTAGGTATATATCTAGTAATAATATTTATATACAGGATTTATACTTTATTTACACGCCTATATCTTAAGATTATGACAGAAGTTGTCTGGAATGCCGTCTTTTTAGCCGATGTATAGTTGTGGAGTGGACAAGTTTCCTAGCCAATCTGTTTGCGTGATTTCTTAATCTGTTGTTATATCTACTTGTGTGTAAATTTATTTCGTCCTCAACTAGGGCTTTATTGAGATCATGGTGTATACGGCTATTCCTGACGTAACAAGGACAGCCGGTGGTTGTGCGTAGAGCATAGTTCTGAAACCTTTGAAGTTTTGTACGGTGAGTCCTAGACGCCGTTCCCCATATTTGTATGCCGTATTGCCATATCGGCGCGACAACTTGGTTTTAGACCGTTCTTTTTCTCTGCAAGGACAGTCGTCTTCTGGTACCTAACAACCAATGGAGACGACGCAGTCTGCTTGGTACTTTTGCTCGGGTTGAGTTGGACATTCTATCTCCGTGCCCATGCTGTCAGCTTGTCCAAATAATTCTGTAAGACAAGGGCGCTGGTACCCCTGGAAGGGTTGCTCTCCATGACACAAACATCATCCGCATATGACGCCATAAACAGGGGCCTTGGCGATATTCCGAGGGCTGTATCATCAGACATTGGCATGTCAGCAGCAAATAGTGAGTACAGGAATGGTCCCAGCATACTAGGAATGGTCCCAGCGACATCTAGGAATACCGCATTACAGAACTTCTTCCTGTCAAACGCCTTTAGTGTGTGATCGGTGGTTCTGTGCAGCTACTCCACGGTAACATGCCCCGCTCGAAATCCGAATTGGTGATTGAGAATGAGATTTCTTTCCTTGGTTATTTCAGCTAATCTGACACTAACCAGTCGTTCCCACACCTTCGATAAGGAAGGCAGGATGCTGATAGGCCGATAGAATTCAGGGTCATCCTCCGATTTCTCTAGCTTATGGACCATGGAGACAATGGCTGACTTCCAGGCTGTGGGGTAATGCTATGTACTCATTATGGCGTTGAAAATCGCCACTATAACAAGTACAGCATTCAGTGGTAGTGCCTTAATGGTGCGATTGCACACAATATCATGACCTGGAGCTTTATTAGGTTTTAGACGTCGAATGACAGCCTTACCTTCATCGGCCGTGAATGGCCTCTCAGGTGGGTCCAACTGTGTGGGCGTGGATAGGAATCGTTCAGTTTCCGCTACCGCTTCTGGCTGTACAAGGTCTCGTGGCTGAAATCGACGTTCTAAATTTGCGGCAAAAGAGTTGGCTTGCTCGGCATCAGAGCGGCACCATTTTCCAATTTCATCTTTTATTGGCAACTGCCTAAGAGGATGTCTCGTGTAGTTGCGTGTGGCTTTCCATAAGCAGAACTCAGCATCCCACTGCGTAGACATGTTTTCCAGCATATAATCAAATTGCTGTGTCCACTTTCTATTGAGCTCGGATCTAAGCAGCTCTGATGCATGGTTCCAATTTTATTTATCTTCTGGGTCACGAGGACGTTGGAAAATTTTACGAAGTCTACTCTTCTCTGGAAGAAGGCGTCTCAGTCTTGCATTTAGTTTGAATGACGCATTGAGGTGTAGCGGCGGGCGTTCCGTAGGGCGTTTAGCTTCAGCAGCAGCGTCATAAATCTTAGGTTTGAAGAGCTCGATAGCGTCGTCAATGTCTTGTCCAGATCTCAATTCAACTTCAGGAAAACAGTTATTGTTTAGTATGGTCCTGAAGTTTTCCAAATTTGTGTCTTTAATAATGAGGCACTCAACTTGCGGGAAACATCTCGCACAGGTGTCAAAAGAGATTATTAAGGGAAGATGATCAGAGCTTAAGTCAGTGCGATGAAACACTTGTAGTTGGCAGTGCGGAATGTGTCTGTAAAGGCCGAAGTCTAGACAAGATGGGCGCTGTGATTATGCAGTTGGGTATCTGGTTGGGGTGACAGTAGCTAGGATGCTAATAGTTGCTGCAAGAGCCTGATCAACCAGGACACGCCCCCTAGCATTAGAGCGAGCAGATTCCCAGAGTTACTGGTGAGCATTCCAGTCTCCGCATAGTAGAAATTTTCTGTCCATAAAACCAATTAGGCTGTTGACTATATTGGTGGTCCATACAGTATGAGGCGGGCAGGAGACAATCGCTGAGGCCAACTTGAAAGCAGTTTGTTTCGTTGAGTGGCAGTTACAAAGTGCTGAATGTCTGCTTCTTTGGTGGAGCCGAGGGGGGTTACTGACACGTGTCACAACACATGTCGAGAACAGTAAGATAATATGGATATCATGCAACTGTACGAAACACTCAAGTTCCCGCATTTTGTACGCTTCTGGCGTTCCAACACATTATCCTTATTGGGTCTGGAGTCATCTGGAATGACGCGCAGTGAGTAGCTCCAGATTCTGGGACTGCATACGGGTCATCTGCTCCTGCATTGACACCAGACTTCTGATCGACTCGTTGAGAGAGTTGAAGGACACGAGCAGTGAGCTGAGAACGTCAGCAACGTTATTTAGCTGAGTGGTAATGTCTGAAGATTGGTTGCGCGGCTGCTGCTGTTTTTATTATGAGTCGCATTAGATCGGTTGCCTGTAAGCAAATTCCGCGTATGTAGGTCCATTAGGTTGCACAACAGTGGACTGAT